>VYZP01005499.1:17375-66740 GCA_013400635.1 Hypocryptadius cinnamomeus
GCCCAGCCCCGGTGACCCGGGCGGGCCGCCCCCCCCCCGGCCCTGCCGGTCCCGACGCTTTTCGCTCTCCGAGAAGCCGGTTCGGGCTCTGTCCCCGTGCGGTGCCAGCCCGGAAGATCGACCCGGGCCGCACAGACCGACCCCGCTCCGCACCGCGGCTCGGCCCTCCAGTGACGGGGAGCCGGGACAGGCCCCTCCGCGTTGCCGGCCCCGCTCCCGCCCCGGCCCGCCCGCGGGGCGGCCCCGGCCCCAAACCGGCCCGNAGCTTCTTAAAGGGGCCGCGCCCCGCCAGGCGGGCCCGTGCGCCGCGCTGGGAGCAGCGCCCCCGCGTGGGGAAAGGGGGATCGGGCCCGTGGGGATGTGGGGATGGATCCCTGTGGGGCTGTGGGGATCATCCCTGTGGGGGTGTGGGGATTGATCCCTGTGGGGCTGTGGGGATTGATCCCATAGGGCTGTGGGGATCAATCCTACAGGACTATAGGGATCATCCCCGTGGGCTGTGGGGATGGATCCCTGTGGGGCTGTGGGGATCATCCCCGTGGGGCTGTGGGGATCAATCCCGTAGGACTGTGGGGTCAATCCTACAGGACTATGGGGATCATCCCCGTGGAGCTGTGGGGATTGATCCCATAGGGCTGTGGGGATTGATCCCATAGGGCTGTGGGGATCAGTCCCTGTGGGGCTGTGGGGATTGATCCCATAGGGCTGTGGGAATCAGACCCTGTGGGGCTGTGGGATCATCCCCGTGGGGCTGTGGGGATCAGCCTCGCAGGACTGTGGGGATTGATCCCCTTGAAGTTGTGGGGATGGATCCCTGTGGGGCTCAGAGTGTCAGCCCCCCGCAGCAGGGCTGTGGGGATCAGGCCCTGCGTGGCAGCCCCTCCCCAGCGCCCGGTGCCACGGACAGGCTGCACACTGGTGGTTTACAAAAGAGACTTTATTGCTGCGCTGCTGCCTGAGCACAGCCAGGGACAGGCGAGGATCACCCGGGCTTCTGCCGCCCTGGCCCTGCTGTCCCGGCCCCGCAGCTCAGAGAAACCCGCGTGAAAACTACCTGTGGGCCCACAGGAGACTCCGTGAGGGCAGGTGACCTGTGGGCTGGGGCCCACACGGGGCTGGGAACCACCAGCAGCCAAGAGCCGGTGCCTCCCCACACCGGGAGCCTCGGGGCCACCGGTGTCTCAGGGCTGCCTGCAGCCGGCACACGGAACCGACCGGTCACACCTTCTGTGGGGAGGGAAGCTGTGGCAGCACCCCGAGGCCGGGACAGCACTGGACAATTTGAAGGAAAATAATTCTTAAAGGTAAAGCAAGTGTATATATTGGGTTATGTGAAGAGCAGCAGCCTCGTGCTGGGGGAGCAGGATGGGGAATGCAGCGGGGGCTGAGTATGTAAGAGCCAAGCTAGGCTGAACCAGGCAGAGCCCCCAAGGCATTGTGTGCTGCCTTCGTGCTGCCTCACTCAGGGCACGGAGTGAAGCTGCAGAAAGCAGGACACAGGGAGGAAAGCGTAGGACATGGGCATGGGCATGAGCCTGATCTGTGCCAGGACCCCTGCAGAAAGCAGACGCTCAGAAATGCTCAAGGTCCGGTGCTAGATAGGTGTCAAGGCCTTTTTCTGATGGTCTAGAGGCTCACATGGCAGCAGTGCATCCCATATCCCTCTGGAAACAAGTCCCTAGCTGTGGCAGCTGCTCCAGCATCGCTGCCTGCGAGTCCCCCTCTCCCAGGGCAGCAAGTGTGGACCCCCCTGCCTGCTGCCACCACCTGTGTGGGTGTGCAGGGAGCAGATCCAGCACCCCACCTCCATACTGCTCCCTGCCCCTAGGACTCCTCACGGATCTCTGGCAGATCCCTGATCCGTGTGGGAAGCCTGCAGCTTGCGCTGTTCCTGCCACAGCCCCGGGGCACAGCGGGGAGGAGCAGTGGGCCCCAGCTGTGTGACACCCCTCAGGCCCAGCTGCAGGGTGGCTTCGTGAAAAGGTCACCCAGTCCTTGGGAGGGCAGAGAGGAGCAGCCCCACCTGCCCCACGCCAGCTCAGCTTTGCCATGTGCTGCCCAACAACAGGATTTGCTCAGCTCTTCCCTCCCATGCACTGGCTGCATCCCAGTTCCTCTGGTCCCCCGAAGGAGCAGCCGGGTTGGGTGCTGGGAGTCTTCTTGCCTGTGGAGTGGCTGCACAGCCGGCATAGGGGGCCAGGTGGTGTGGGCTGGTGGGCTACTTGCAGGAAGCTTTCTTGACACCAGGTTTTTCTTATGGAGGACTCGAACTTTCAGCTGTACAGCTTCTTGGGATCAGCACTCTCCAGCTGGGTCAGGGCCCTGTCACTCAAAGCACATCTTCAGGTGTGGGGAAAGAAGGCTACAGCAGGAATGGTCTCCGAGGGTGATTTAGTAGTGTAAGAAAAACAGTTCCGTGTTCCTAATGTTTATGTGCTAAAACTAAAATATAAAATACACCTTGTACAAGCAGGCAGGGGATCAGCATCGGCTCTGCAGGGTAAGAAGGATGCATTGTGTACACTTCCCTGGGGCTCCAGGGCGGGGAGAGCTCGAAATGTGAGTGATATTGTGTTCAGCTGTCGTCCACAACCCTTGTGCTCTGCAGCCTGTCCTACTCGCTGTCACTCTTGTCCACCAGTACCGCGTCAGTCTCCTCTGTGATCTCCAGCAGGGTGTGCACATCGGGGCTTTCCCCACGCATCAGATCTGAATTTTCTCCTTCCTCTCCACCAACCTCCACCAGCTCTGTGGCTTTCACCTCCACCTCACCCTCTCTTATTTTCTTGACATGGAAAGTGAAGGGTGGCACTTTGTAGACGGCCGTCTTGGACCTGGCATAGATGGTGTGGTCAGGGGTGAAAGACTTCCTCAGTTTGTCCCGAGAGCTCTTCATCTTCTCTCTCCTTTCGTTAGTCACAATTTTAGTGCCCAGTTTGTTCATCCTCTTCTCCAGGTTGTGGCGGGTCTTCTCCAAGTTGTGGCGGGTCTTCTCCAGGTTTTCCTTGGTCTTTAGCTTAGTCTTTTCCATCTTCTCCTTTGAGAATGCCTTCTTAAAGTCATCCACCCTTTTCATGCCGCTCCTTTTGATGCGTTCTGCCCGTGACTCTTCAATAATCTCCTCAATCTCCACCTCCTCATCCGAGGAGAGCTGGATGTGGTCCTCCTCCGCATGGTCCTCACCCACAGGGACCTCCTCACCCTCACCTTCCTTCTCCAGCTTTTCACCTTCCTTTAGGGACTTGCTGATGCTCAGTTTAGATGGGAGCTTCACTTCATCCTGCAAGACACAGAGCGGAGCCAGTGAGACACACAGACACCGGCAACCCCGGAGCCGGCCCGTCCTCCCTCCCACGGCGCCACAGAGACATCGGCCTCCACCCAGCTAAACACACCCAGGTACCTCAGGCCTGGGCTCATCCTCCCTTACTGCAGCTGATAAGTTATTGTGAAGAGGATCTGCTTAGGACTCTCCCGTACCAGGACTCAGGCACCAGCTCTGCTCACCCTAGGCCAGTTCCAAACTCATCTGTGATGCCAGAAGTACTGGAAAGGCAGCCCAGCACTGAAATTGGAGCCTTTTCCTTTCTTCCTCTACACGTGTCACAGTCCTGTGCCCTCCAGTTTCATCTTTATCCCGGACCTGACCATCGCAGCCCCTCACTCCAGGGACATGTGGACCACCAGGACAGTGGTCTTCAGGTCTCCAGCCTGGCCAGGTCCAGCTGCAGCCCCGGGCACAGCACAGGGCTGCAGAGGAACAGCCAGAGCTGAGAGTCTGGCCACAGCACCAGCGTGCACACTCTGTCCTGGCCGCCCCAGGCTGCACTCAGACTTTCCCAAGGCCTCAGGATCCAGATGTGGGGCTGGGACGTCTCCTGGGATGCAGCAGGCTGCCCTGTTTTTCCTATTTCTCCACTGGGGAATAAGTTAGAGAATTTGCCTGAGTCCCTATCTGGAGATGGTGGAGACAGTGGTCCAAACTCACACAGCCTGGTCTGCAAGGATACACAGCTCTATGTGGGACAGCGCTGGATTCATTCAGCTTCTCCACGAGCCTGAGCCAGCCAAGTTCCTGATCCCGGTGTCAGAGGACAAGCATGTGCCTGGGAGAGGGGCACAGGTCTGGAATGGGATTGGTTTTCATCTCAGCAGCACATAGCATGCGTCCCTGCTGCAGTGATTCACCTCTCTGTTCCCGGGACAGGCTGGAAATAGCCCATCACTGTACAGAGCCTCACAGCTGCAGGGCTGCAGCTCACGCTCGGAAATTTATTGCCCAAGCAGTTTTAATCTACAGAGCTGGGTGGGAGAGGTGGGAGCTGCCAGCAGCAGCCTGTCAGAAATCCAGCAGCAGCCAAAGGGCAATGTGTGGAACGGGCACACAGCATGCAGAGCTGCTGGGCTGAGGTTTGGAGAAGAGCCTGGGCAGCAGGACAGCCAGGTGCCATTCTGAGCCTTGGGGCAGGCAGCAGCAGAACAGAGCAAGGATGGGATTCCAGTCCTGCACTGTCAGGAACCAGGCCCAGAGAAATCAAGGGGCAACCCCTGGTGTACCCCAAGTGCTTGGCAAATCCTGGAACACTGGCAGTGATTTTCCTGCCCCCAGCTTGGGGACGTGCCCTGAGACCCAGCAGGGTGACTCTGCTGTGGCACCTCCCATGCTCTGCGTGTCACAACAGCTGCCACTGCTCCACTGCAGCTGTGCACGAAGGAGCTGCACAGGTGCCAAGAGGCAGGACAGGGGGGATGGTCATTCCCTCAGGCATGAGGAGGGGTGTTCCTGGGGCTGTTGTGGGACAGAACATGCCGGTCCCACTCAGAGCCGGAAGGGACGGCGTGCGTGCACACCCTCGCCCTGAGTAATGTCCCACTGCACGCCACTGCCCTGCCTCACCAAGGTCACTGCCACTCTGTGGCTCTGGCCTGAGCTCCTGGACAGAAGCTGGAGGAGATGCCCTCTCTGCAAACAGGGTGCTGTGCCCAGCCCTCTGTGCTGTCCCCAGCCCTGCCTTCCCTTGCACCCCTGGAGAAGTGACACAACTCATCGAATACGTGACTCCAGTACAGCTTCATCTGTGTGAAATCCAGATGCTCTCAGCTGCTTTCTCATTTTTTCCCAAGCACAGGTACTGGTCCTTGGGCCAGCTGAAGTTCTGGAAGCACAAGGGCATCTGGAGAAACCTTTGAGAGCAGTGAAAAGCCAGCTCCATGGAGCTGGGCTCAGTGGGGATGGCACGGGCTGCAGTGTCTGTTGTGAAAGCACAGTGCCTGCTGGAGTAGAGCTTTCATTCTGGGTTTTCTTCAGAGCAGAGAACTGTGCTGGGTGAAGCTCCTCACCCTCCAGATCACAGGTCAGGTCTCATACACTTTGTGGAGATTAAGGTGAAGTGGCCAACATGTGTTTTCTTCATTTGATGAGCCACTTCAGCAGAAAACAATACACACGTTCTCCAGAGAGCCGGGTCAGTCCAGGGCAAACCCACATCAGGGGGAAGGCAGGGATCCTGTTCTCCACAACAACACCTGCCAGAGCAATCCCAGAAAATTCCAGGGACCCTGCCCAGCCAGCAGAACATCAGGAACTCCAGCCACTTCCTTCCCTCTGAGGCAACACAATGAGCCAGAACAAAGGCATCCCCCTCTTGCCTGGCACGCCGTCCCTGGAAATGGGCCATATCCTGCAAACCCTGATCCTATCAGCCCCTTGTGAGCTCCAGAATATGTGTTTGCAGAAAGAAACACCACCTCAAATCCCCACATCTGTCATATAAATAACAACCTTTCCTCGTGCTACACCAGTATATCCAGCTCTTGACTGAATTTTTCGATGGGATGGGCTGTGCCAGCAATGCTCCCATCCAGCCTCAGCAGGATGGGGGCAGCTCTTCCCTCACAGCCACAGAGACATGGCCAGCAGCAGCTTTGGATACATGGCACAGTGGAGCAACCCCTCTTGGGGTGTCTGCAGCTCTTCCCTGATCCTGCACTTCACCTGAAGAGCAGCAGCTGCCCAGCTCCATGATCCCATGGGCTGCACTCTCACTTCTCCCACTCTGCTGGCCCTGCTCCATTCCCACAGCCTCGCAGTGCTCACAGCTCTCCTGTTGCCCCTGGCAGGAGGCACTTCATGGATCAGACCCAGAGGCACAGAGGGAGCACAGCCCTTCCCATACATGAGGATCCCAGCCTCCTCCCTTGGGACTGTTTCCAAGGGCTTTTCTCCAGCTGTGTTTGCATGTCCTGCTCCTGGCCTCTCTCTTTCTCCTAGGCATAATTCCTGCATTTCCCACCCTCAGCCCACCTCTTCCTCACTGATTGCTGATCTGACCAGTAGATAACCAGCTGGGGGACCACTGGAGGATTTTCAGCAGTGTGCTAAGGGACAGTCCCCAAAGTCCAAGCTCACCTGCATTCAGGGAGCATTCCTGTGGGTTCAGGCACAGCACAGCTGGTGCAAGAACATCCACACCTCTGGCACTTCTTAATGTGTCTTAATGGGGACCAGCACATTCTGCTGAGCATCCCTTGTATGTACCTCCCCCCTGCACCCAGGCACTGCCCAAACGCCACCAAGAGTCTCCTCCTCCCTGCCCAGGAGGTTTCTCCAGTGGGGAGAGGGAACTGCCTGGTTTGGGCAGGACATGCCTGCAGACAGAGGCGTGGAGGATAATGGGAGGATAATGGGACGTGACTGCATTTCACAAGAACCATCCCAGGCCCATGGCTGGCTCCTGCACAAATCCCTGCTCCATCTGAGCAAGGCACTATGCTCTCTGCACTTCATTTCGCTCATGACTCATCCAGTTGAGCCACATTTTTAACACCAGGCATTCTATTTTTACTCAGAAAACACTGATCCTGAAGTGGGCGAGTCCAAAATCCTGGGTCTTGGCATCCCTGCCTGTTGGGGTGTTCAAAACCTGGTTCCCAATCAGCAGAGGCAAACCAGTTCTGTCCTCTCTGCTTGGATCCAACTGGCACAAGGATAGCAGGTAAACAACATTTTTCAGAAGATTTTGTTACCAGCAGCAGCAAACTCTGTGTACAGTGCAGAGCTGCACCCAGCAGCAGGACAGGGACAGGGAGCCTGCATTATCCCTGCAGCACAGACCTCCCGGGATGAGCTGTGCTTTGGGAAGCTCCCTGGCACTGGGCCGGTCCATCTGTGGACTTTGTGGGCACCCAGAGGGGCCCCAGTGCCCACAGCCAGCCCCAAGGGCAGCTGGCTGCCAGCTGCTCTGTGTCCTCCTACTTCAAACAATCCGGAGCTGTCGGATCCTCAGCAGTCTCTCCTCGGCTCCCCTGAGTGGGCTTTTATCTGACATTGTTTTCGAGTTCCCTGGCAGTGAGTCACCCGCAGCCCACGGCCATGGACACCCGCCTGGTTGCTACAACACACGTAAACACTTCCCCTGGCGTATAAAAGGCCAAGGAGACACAGAGCTGAGCTGCATTCCCAGTCAGTGTGTAAGGAACAGAGTCCCAGCACTCCCAGCCACTCTGGTCTCCAGTTGGAAGGTTTAATGGAAGGTTCCCACATGCACATGCAAATCACATCTGCAATTCATTTCACTCCGTTATTTTTACACAACTGCAACAGCACAAACAGAGGGTTTGGTTGATGTTTGCAGCCATAACATGCAGAAAATGACCAGCTTAAATTCCTGGGCTCCACTATGACCAAATCAGGCTGATCCCAACACCTTCTGAGCTGTAGCCCCTCCTGCACCCCAGCCCTCCCCCTGCCCACCCGGGCAGCACAGCCTGGCCCTGGCCTCGGGGAGGCTGGGGGAGGATTAGGAGGAGCTTGGGCAGCAAACAGCCCTCCAGGTCAGGTCAAACTGTGCCAGAGAACAAGTTCTGCTCACCCGATTCCATGATAACTGCTCTGCTGTGCCAGGCCTCAGAGGACACTGTTTTGTGCTGACCTTCCAGCAGTGTAATGGGAAGGAGGATTAGCTATTCCTGAGTAACAACAGCATGACTGAGAAGCACCCTGAACATAGCAGGGCTGAGGAGGGTCCAGATACCCTGCACAGAGGAGGATGTGCTTTCCTCTGCAGTGCCTTGGTGGAACCAACCTTTTCTGTGAAGACTGAAATTGCTAGTTTTTCATTTTTTTTTTTTTTTTTTTTTTTTATTTCACAAAAAAAAAAAAAAAAAAAAAGAAAAAGAAAAGAGAAAAAAAAAGAGGCTTTTCTTACATCTGACATTCTCCTTGAAAAGGAGAAGTTTTCCCTGGCAGCTTTGAGCAGGGACCACAATTTCTAGACTTGGTTCACCCTCACCTGGCTCTTGGAATAGTCCTGTCCACCAAGGTGGCCATGCCCACTGACAGTGCTGCACACGCTGCTGGGTGACCCCCAAAGGGCAGCTGGAGCTTGGGGTGTTTTATCCAGTAGCTGCACAACGAGAGGAAGGCAACAGGCCACTGTGGCCTAAATGGGTTATATGAACAGCAGTTAAAGTCACCACTCCAGTGTGTGCAGGGCCTGACTCTGAGCAAGCAGCCCCAGGGGCTGTGGCCAGACAGAAATGGGAGATGCTGCAGGGGCTGCCCAAGGCATTGGAAGTTTATGTCACAGTTTGTGCTCTCTGCCTGTTTTACCTGTTTAAAACAACAACTTCAAACCATATCACAATCACAAACTAATGCTCACAAGAAGCCTGAGGAGGTGGGTGTTCCAGGGCTGTGTTTCACAGGGAGAAATGGCAGCTCAAAGAACAGCTGGGATTTGCCCAGTCACAGCAGACACCAGCAGAGCCAACTGCCCCTGGCCACTTGCCCTTCATGCAAGCCACACAGCAGCTCCTCCTGAGGGAAAATCCCAGCTCCTCACACCCACGCTCATGCAGCAAGCACATTAGTCAGCAGCAGGATCAGCCTTGGAGGTCTGAGAGCCCGAGGCAGCCCCAAGCAGGCGAGAAGCAAAGGCTCAGAATCAGCAGCTCCCAGAGCTTCGGAAGAGGTTCAGAGTGATCTTCGGGGGGTGCCGCTGACGAGGCCCTAAACTGCTGCCTCCTCGGGTGTCTTCTGCTGCCCTGGGCCTGTCTCCATGGGGTGGGCTCAGAGGGCAGTCCCTGGCGAAGACTCAAGGCACACCCGTGGCATCTTCTCGGGCTAAGATGAGGAAAACTGCGTTTCAATGGCCGGGGAAAGGAAGCACAATGGAAACACTTACCTGTTCCTTCCGGGAATCTGATTGAGAACAACAGTGATCCGGGTTAGCACGAGAACAGGCAGAGAGAAAAGGCACAGGGTTATGTTTAGTAAAGGGAGAAGCCAGGAAGCAGAATTTGATAGAAAAGAGAGTCAGCAAAGATCTGTGAGATGGAAGAGTGTCTGTCTCTGATTCAGAAGGCCCCAGGAGACACTGTGGGTTCAGGCACATTCCCACTGACACTGCCACAGGGCCAGACTCTGCTCGCGATCACAGGGATTCAGTGTCACCTGTTGGGGACATGTCTCCCTTTGCTGTGGTGTAGTGAACTCAGTTTGCTTGTAAGTGTAAGATCATGAAAGAAGGGTGGTGATTTTAAACCCCTGTGTTTATTGATTGAAGAGCAGAGGCTGCAGAGATTGAAACAGGCGGGTGCAACTCCAGAACTCTATCCGCTGGTTTTGTCACGTACTGACCTTCCCCTAAACCAGTGCCAGATAATTCCCAGCAGCTCCCAGATCTCTGCACCCAGTGACACAGCAAAGTCAGGCATGGCCTTGACTCGGGGTTCCAAGGGTTGGACAAAGTTTGTGTTCAATAGTGCCAAGAGGTTCATGAAAAGAGAAGCCTCAAGCCTTAGAGACGAGACTTTTGAGTCCTGCAGTAAGAAGTCACCAAGGAATACTGCTGAGATAAAAAGATCTAAAATATGAAGGGAGAAAGCAATTCAGGTTGGGATCAGGTAAATGTTGGAGGGATAAATAATTCATTCTCTTGTAGCATCTCCCTGACTAGCAGAGTCCTCCCAGCCTCTGTAATTCTGGGTGTTGTGCAATCTGCCTGGCACTTCTTTCCATCAGGCACATCCAGTTACCCTGTGTCCTGGAAGCTGTGTCTGAAAAGCTGGATCTGCTTCATGAGCTGTGAGAAACAGCCGCCTGCGACAGGCACCAGAGCTGGTGCAAAGGAAGGGAGGGAGGGTGGGGAGAGGAAGAGCCTGTGCTTGGAAAAATGCTTTTGCCTTTAGTGAGTCAGAAGAGAGGGAGAGCTGTAGGAAACAGAGAAGTAAATAGATTGAGAGTGAAAAGGAGCTTCTTTCCCCTCTGACAGCATGAAGAAGTTTTGATGCCATTATCAGTCTGTTTGTACCACTGGCTTTGCTCTCAGATCTTCCCCTCCCGGATAAATCTGTCTGAGCTGATTGATGACTCCGGAGCTGCTCCTGAACAGCAAAGCAGCAAGGACGGGGTTTGTATATTACGGATCGTTCACAGACACTGACATCTGCATCCTCACATAAACCTGGAGACTAAACATCCTGAGACTTTTTTATTCTAAATATTTGATTTTCCTTTACTGATACTGCACATTTTGTTTCTGCTCTTTGTCTATCTCGCAGCTGGACAGTGGACCCACAATTCTTCAGGTGCCCTGTAACTTGTAGGAGATCTTGCAGAAGAGGACAATCCCAAATGGGATAGAAGAGGGCTAAGCCTGTTGCTGAATAGTTTATCAGTCATTGCTGTGCCTTCCGGGTGGTGCACATGAGAGGCCTGAGGGAGGAATATGTGATAGGAGGGATATTACCTTGGGTTTGTTTTCATGAGCCATTACTCATCCAATCTAACCCTATCCCAATGGCTGGGCAGCCTCTGGCCCTTTGCTCTGAGACAATTTATGGCTGCACAGCTCAGCCTGGGACTATAATGGTGAAAGGATTTTAGCAAAGCAAACTGTTCTGGCACCAACTGCTTATAAATAATAGCTGAGCAATGAAATGTTAATGCAGTTTAGACTAGACTGCAACAGAGAAATCCATGCTCCAGAGCTGTCTACTGGTAGACTGGTAATCTGCATTCAAAGAAATCCTAAGAGTCAGAGCTATTAACATCTTGACTTTTTTTAAGGCTCAGTCTCCTCTGAATTATTGAGACTCTTATAGTTCCATAATATGCAGAGAATATGCAAGATCTTTGTACATCGGGATGTTCATGTGGTCCCCCTGCAATGGAAGCAGCACTGACAGGAGCTGCTTTTGGCTGAATTTTCAGTGGAAATGAAACCTGCTTTTTATTTTAAAGTATTATCAGAAAATGAATACAGTGGCTGCTGCAATGCAAATCCCTGCTGTGACCCACTGGGAAGAGGGATGGATGTTCCAGCACAGAGAGCTCTCAGCCACGTGGAGCCAGCTGGTCTTGCAGGAAAAGCACCCTGTAGGTACCTGGTGCCTGTGACTATCCCAGTGCTGTCACCAAAATTGCTTTGGAAATTCCTATTTACTTTTTAATGCTGGCAGCTGGGCAGGCTGCACTGAACTGCAGGCACGTCACCCACCCAGGCTGTCCCTCAGGGCTGCAGATCTTCCTGGCTCTTGTCAATGCTCCACTGCCATTAAACTCATCATGAATGAGTTTCTGAATGATTAATTTGAAACAAAACCATAGCTCAGGGCAGCTGCCATTCTGTTTGGGCAGTGGAGAAAGGCTGTAGCCCGGGGGCAGTGGATTTGTGTTCCCTGGGGTCCCTGCCCCGTGCTTCTCCTCAGCTCCCTGAGTTCATGTCTTTTTCCACACTCTTTTGAGGAGCACAGACCCAAAACTGAGGCAGTTCAGGTCTGGCCTCTGAATCTGTGACATTAATGCGTGGGTTTGAAATCTACCCCTCCTTCCCTCGATGTGCAGTCTCCCGTCCGTATAAGGCCCACGCGAGCACAAAGCCAGGCTGGGCTATTTATATTTCCTTGTCCAGCCCTACCCACCCAACACTGCATGGCTGGGATCCAGGTCCCACCCTGCTCTCCCAACAGCACAGCCCTTCCCACAGAAACTCACATCTCACACAGCTCAGAGCAGCCACCAAAGCCCCCTGAAGAGCAGATGAGCCCCACGGGAGCCTCCCAATAGGACAGCGTGGGGAGCACGCACTCACACCCCTCACACAAAGCTGCTCTTCCCAACAAAAACACTGCACATCCCCAGAGCTCCCAGAGCTCAGCCCACACGAGCCTCAAAATAAAGGACTGGCACACTTTAGAAATTCAATACTCCGTGTGTGTGCCGAGTGCTGCAGGGGTTTGTCCGGTTGTAACAAAATCAGCCTTTGGCATTTGCAGAAATAAGTTTAATTGTCAAAAACAGTTTGGAGGAAAATGCCAAGCTTATATAAACTGCCACGTGCCGCTCTCCAGCTGAACATGGCACAAAGTCTGGTTTTAGAGCAGTAGCTGCTTGCACAGGACATCCATTATTTAACCACGAACTGCAGTAACCAGCCCCATGTTCAGGATCCTAAAACCAGGAGATTTGGGATGAAGTCACTTTAGTTTGTTTTTATTAGCAACCACTCTCACGGAATTTTTTGGTGTCCTGATTTCTCTGAAAGACAGGAGCCCGGGACAGAGGCACAAAGGAAGCTCTGAGCTCTGTTCCCAGGGGCTGCTGAGCAGTGCAGGCACTCACTGACATCAGACTTTTTAGGAAGGTAGGTTCTGCACTGAATGTCTGTGTACACATTGGCCTGTCAAAGCTGTCACCTCTGCTTTGGCTCAGCAAGTTTTCAAACGAAAAGATGGGGTAATTTGGAGGGGTATGACTGTTTTCGAGTTTTATTCCAAAGAATTGATTTAATTCCCTGCATTAAGTCTATACAAAAATTCTTAAGTCAGAGAAATCAGACCAGCTCCTGGCAAAATCAGCTCAAAGAGGATAAGCAAGTGAGAAAACAAGGACAGGACTGAGAGTGATGCCTGTAAATGTTCTGCTCAATACCTCTCCTCAGCCAGGACACAGGAGCGATATCCAGCCCTGCACTTTCTCCCCCAGATTTTGAAACCACCCCAGCAGAGGTGCTCAGGATCATGCCACAGGTCAGGCTTTCCCTGATAAAAATTTGGTTTTCATCTCCTCCTCATGGACAGCGAGCAAAGCACAATTCTCACAGGCAGTCTGACTTCCCTCCGAGGTGCAAAAGGTCCTATTTGCACTCCCGAAATAATCTCTCCACAATGGCTGAATCCTCAGGACTCAATGCTAAGAGAATAATCAAACATCAAGAACCAGCAAAGAGCTCATTTGTCTTTACCTCTTTTATTTCATCCAACTGCAGAACTGTGCAATATTGAACCCTATTAGAGCAGGATTCTTGCTCTGCTCGGATCTCTCACCTGAAAACAGCCACGCTGGGATTATGGATTTTTTTACATCTCTTATGATGAGTTTATCTCTTGGTCTCCAAAACAAAAGCCTAATAAATCTTTGGACTTTTTGCCACAGCAACTGGAAACACACAGGAGTCACCCCCACCTTGGGAAAGTAGCTTTCCCTTAGTCAGAGAGGAGCAACAATGTGCTCAGCACCGCAGAATTCATTACATGCCCAGTAAGTACCCAACAGACACTTTGGTAGGTGGGGGTCTGAGAAGTGAGACACCGAATTAGAATGGAGTTATTTTGTAATTATTTGGTTTTAACTGCAGACATGGTTAGGAAAGCTCAGTGAATTGCTCAGTTAACCCCACGGTGGACCCTAGCGCTGGATGCTTTCCCTCCGGGGCCGGGTGTGCTCCACTCCCACGGAAGTGCCAGCATGTCCATGAGGCACAAACAGATCCATTTCACATGGTGCAAACCTGAAGAATTCCTTACCTGTGCTCTGTGACATTCAAATCACACTAAATTCCATGCTGGGAAATTGTCCCAAATCCCAAATCATTTCTTCCCCTAATACCTCCATGATTCAAGTCCCTGGCACAGCCCCTGGCCAAAGGACTCCTTCCAAGGCTGCTCTGTCCTCACCACAGCAGCAGGGGCAGGCCCCAAGCCTTTAGAAACAGAATTGCTTTTTCAAATTCAAAAATAAATTCTGCTCAGTATCAATAAGCCACAGCAAACCAACACAAACTGCTCATGAAACACTAACCTGCAGATGTTTGGGATGCTTCCCAAGGACCTTGAACCCTGCCAACTTCCTACCTATTTCCGTAACTGACATGGAATGTTATGTTTAAACAATTCCCTCCACTCCTCTCATTTTGCAGTGGTTGTTGCTTCTATTTTATTTTTCCATGGATAGATTGATACAAGGAGCTTGTAATAAATCCACACATATATATATATCTGGCTATAACTGGTTGTGTTTCCTGTATGATCTGAACAAGCTTTCAGCCTTTCAGTCGTGATAAAACAACAAATGCTCCAGCTCTGAACCAAGAAGTCCCACAGGTACATGTCTGACCCCTGAGCCTGTCATGAGCCACTCACCCTCAAACCTCACAGAAAGAACCATTCTCCCTTTTATTCTGCCTTTCTTCTTTCTCTTCCCATGATCAGCACTCGAAGCTTCTCCATTTGTTCCCAGGGTTGGCTATTATTAACCCAGAGGCTTTCAACTGTAGCATTAACTGTTTCACTCACTTTTCTCCCCTGGCCCAATAGAAGAGTTTGCTCTGATGCAGAAATCTAACTCCAGGCAGGAAACCTGACAGAGTCATGTTCCTCTCTCTCTCTCCTTGTTTAATGTTAAGTGAAAACTCCAACACTTAGTGCAGGGGGTGAACATCAAGCAAACCAAAGCTGTTATTGAGTCCAAACAACAAGGAGGTTCAAGGCTTGCAGGATGCAGAAGAAAGGAGATGGGAATTGTACAAGCTCTCAGCAAAGGCCATCCTGAGCACTGCCAAGCTCAGGGGGCTGGGCTGGATTTTCTCTGACAGCTCTATCTGCCCTGCCTGGACAGATTAACCCTGAGGCTGGGGTTACTATCACTTGTTACCAGATGCATGTCACAAATTTGAAATATCATCGGTCTCCACGTAGCCATACACATGGTGTCTCTTGGTACAAGAGACATTGGCAGATGGATTTACAACACCCCCTTCCAGATCCCAGAGCACTATTGCTCTTTGTTGAGCTAAGCAGTTAAATCAGGTTATTTTGATACTTCTGGCCCATTGCAGTGAGTTCTTAGGGCTGGGAACTCATGATTGATCCCTATCTCCATTAAAATTCCTGTTAAATGGGACAACTCTGTCAAACTTTGTCTTAGGACACACAGAAAATGTTAAAGCACAAATGAGAGTGACGGGGGACCCGCCTCAGTTTGGACTGCCAGACAATCTGGCGAGTTTGGGAGAGGGCCGGGCCGAACATGCAGCGTGACAGGACCCTCAGCAAAGAAAACACCCACTAACAGGATGTAAAGACATCATGAAACAGTCCCTTACCTGATAGATCATGACTTTGAAGTTCCTGCGTTTCAGGAGCTCCGCTTCGTTGGCCTCCAGCTTCTTGATCTGCCCGGCTTGCTTCTCCAGGTTCTGCCGCACCGTTTTCACGTTGACGCTCACCTTGCGCACCTTCTCCAGCATTTTGTTGACGGTGTTGCTGGTGGTGGTGTGTGCCTTGGTCAGCTTGGTCAGCTCTCCCTGGATGCTGGTCACTGCGCTATCCATCTCTTGCTGTCTCTCCTCCAGCTGTGTTTGGGTCAGCTGGATCTGATCCACCGCTCCGATGATCTTGTCCAGAAGGGTCAGCACCATCACGCCGTTGATCTGGTCTGGTTTGATGGGCTCCTCGGGTGCTTGCTCCTCCGAGGTCTCAGAAACAGTGGGTGGCTCGATGATTTGCAAGGTGGTGTCCTCCATGGTCGCTCGGGAGTCCTGGCTCACCCGGAGAAGCTGTCAGTGCAGGGAGAGAGCAGGGAAAACTGAGCCCGAGCCTCAGCTAAACTCCGCACTGGGAGAGCCGCCAGGAATGGGGAGCGCAGTGAGTGAGTGTCTGTGCTGAAATTCAAATGGCACAGCCCCGCACGGCCGGCCAGTGGAACTGCCCTGCAAAATTTTCCAGCCTTGCAGGTCATTGGCTGACTCCACCTCAGCTATAGAAAAGGAGCCGCTGCCAAATGCCTGCTGACCCACCCTTTTGAAATGATTAAAATAGTTGGAGGGGAGACGATGGCTCTGCATGCAAACACAAGCACAGCTCAGCCAGGAATGCAAAGCTCTGAACTGCAGCCGCCCTTGCTTTACTCTCGGTCCAAAGGCACTGAAGTAACAGGAGGAAAAAACAAAATCCTTTAGTAAACGGCTCGGGAAGCTGCTGGGAAGAGAGTGGGAAGCAAGCAGCCCCATCTGGGCACAGCTGTGTGCACTGAAGGTTGGTTTAAACAACTGCACATGCTGAAGTTCACCTGGAAGTTCAGACCTTTCACCAGTACTTAGGTTTGGGGATTTTTCCCCCAGGACTATGAGAGCCTGAATTTCAGTATTTTAAAGAAATGCTACAATTTGAATTTAGTAGTTACAATATGAAAACTGGACTGGAATCTAAGATACAAGTCTGTGTCTTAGGAATGCCCCTCCCCATGTACATGAACGATCAAGAGGCACACATGGAACATGCAGGGTGCAACACTCTCCACACAGACTTAACTCAGAGAAGGATAATTCCCTCCTGAAGTGAGGCAGCTGGGCACTCCCCCTAAAGGAGCTCTCCCAGCTCTGCAATCCTCGAGCCTCCTGCAGGTCCAGTCACCAGACTTTAAATGCAGGACACTGCCTATAAACAAAGCCCAAATTACTCGTGGATTTAGTGGTAAAAACCCTAAATGATTCAAAACAAGGAGATACGTGGGAGGTGCCACCACAGACCCTGCAACAACCCAGCTGAACACGCCAGGAATGTGGAGAAGGAAAGTTCAGATCTTGGGAGTGACCCCGGGCCAGAGCCTTCTCTGGTTCTGGGGTCAGCTCAGGCAGAGGGAACCAAGTGCCCACGGACAGAGCTGCCACTTGGGAAGGCTGTGGGCACACTGGGAAGGTGGCAGCTTCCCTCGTTTACACCTTTGGCAAGGGGTATTGACCCTCAGCACTCCTGCCAGGCCAGGCCTGCTCTCAGCCTTTGCCACTGGCTGGCAAAGCCAGGGAGAGCCCGGGGCTCCTCCCAGCTCAGCTCACCCAGGGCAGAGCGGGAGGAATGATCCAGCCCAGCTACACACGAGGCAAGCCCAGGGATGCAGAGGCACATTGTTCATGCACAATGCTCACAGCAGTCAGCACTTTCCCTGCTGTGTCCCTGCCCCGTGACTGTCCCCACTGACCTGGTGGCTCTGGGATCACAGGATTGTACCCTGTGCCCCCACAGCAGCCATTATGTCACGCAGTGAGAGCAGGCTGCTTTCTGTGCACTGTTCTTTCCTGGAGGGACCTTTTCCCAGAGTTTATTTCCAGTGTTTGCTGCTGCTGCTGCTGCTGCTGAGAGTTCCATGCTATCAAGGCTCATCCCAAGGCCCCGGAGCTGTTTGTCCCTGGGGTCACCTGCTCCAGGGTGGGCTTCCACAGGTAAATGTGTAGGGATTCAGGTACAGGACAGGACACATGCAGAGCAGAGCTCCTTGAATTTCCCTTCAGAAATTCTGGATTTATGAATTCAGCCTTTAAAATGTTATGTGGAGACTCATCAGGATCATAACACAAGTTCCACTGAATAGATTAATTAATTAATTAATTAACTACTTGAGCACTTGATCAAAGCCTGAAGCTTTCGGAGGTCAGTTGTGGAGCAAAGCTGATATTGGAAGTCTTCAACATCCATTCCATGCGTGACTCCAATGCCTCTCTGTCCATTTGGGAATAATAATAATAAAAAAATCTGCCTGAGTAGGTCAGTGTGGATAGAACCAGACAAACCCACAGGCCAGGGACGGATATCTGCTCCTGGGGCTCAGTGAGCTGAAGTGCCCACAGCAGTTATCCTGGGCTGGAACGCCACGAGCCATTTTCTGTGTCTGGATTACCTTCGGCTGAGCCCCTTTCCTGCTGCGGAGACACCGAGGAGCAGCCAAGGGCTGGGAATTTGCAGCCTCAGCCCGGAGACGTCCCTTCTGGGGCTGCTCCTCGGGTGTTGCTACCCCAGGCCGGGCACGGGCCGCACCCGTGGCCTCACCGAGACCGGACCGGGCCGGGCCGGGGGAGAGGCCGCGACCTCGCGTCCAGGACACGCTCGTAGTGACGTCACCGCCGCGTCACCACGCCGCGCATGACGTCACCCACCGCGGCGCGGGGCCGCCTCTATCATCACTTCCGGGGCGGGGCCGCGCGCGGTCGCCAGGAGACGGGCGCGTGACACCGCCCCGCGCGGACGGTGACGCGCGGACGGGAGCCGGCTCGGGTCAGGCGGCGGCGACAGCGACAGCAGCGGCGGCAGCGGCGGCAGGTAATGGCGGGGAACGGAACGGAACGGAACGGGGCTGGGTATGATGGGGACGGGATGGGATGGAGCGAGGTGGGGATGCCGGGCCGGCCTCCAGGTGCAGCCGGACCGTGGCGGGGCGGCGCAGGCGGGAAGGCCTCGCCGCCTGCCCCCGGCCCGGTTGTCACGGCCCATCCCCGCAGAGGCCGCGGCGGGAGCGGCGCCGCCATGGGGGAGCTGTTCCGCAGCGAGGAGATGACCCTGGCCCAGCTGTTCCTGCAGTCCGAGGCCGCGTATTGCTGTGTCAGCGAGCTGGGCGAGCTGGGCAAGGTCCAGTTCCGCGACGTGAGTGTCCCCGCGGCGGTGGCGGCACCGGGAGCCCCGCGGGATCGGGAGCCCCGGCCGGCCCGGGGCCGGTGGGGTGGCTGTTTGCTGAGTGCCGTGTCTCTCCCTGCAGCTGAACCCCGACGTGAACGTGTTCCACCGTAAATTCGTCAATGAGGTCCGGAGGTGCGAGGAGATGGACCGAAAGCTCCGTACGTTCCCGCTGGGATTGGTGTGGCTCTGACTCTGCAGCTTTTGGTTAAAAATATAAAAAACAAACAGTGAAGGCAGGATGAAGCTGCAGGGCAGCGTTTGGAACAGGGCAGAGGGGTGTTAAAAACGCCAATCGGTTGTTTTTAAAATCTTAAAAGTTTAATAGTAATAAAATGGTTATAAAAATAGTAATATAATTAGAGTAATAAAAATTTGGACAATTAGGATTAGGACAATACAAGACAATAAAAACAAAGAGTTATGGACAGTCCAGGTACCTTTTTCTGGGCAAAATAAGCCTGAAAAAAGACACGTTAACAGAGGATTAACCCTTAAAAAATGATAGCCTGTTGCATATTCATACATCTCATACATGATGCATAAATTCCATTCAAACANGCAGGGGGGCATTAGCTCAGTCTCCAGCTGTCCCTGGAAGCAGCTCTGCCAGCTCACATTGTCCAAATACAGAAGTGAGAGTCCTCAGTAGGAATTTCACCACTGAAATGAGCCAGAAACTGCTGGAACCACATGGTTTATGGTGGTGGCTCATAAAGTTTATCATGGTTTTATTGATTTGAAGAAACTCTATCACTCCAGTCCATAACAGTCTGGCTGAGTGTGAGAAGTCTGCAGATGCCTGCAGATGTGGCAGATGTGGATCTGTGCCACAGCAGGCTGCAGATGCATCTGTAAATCCATGCAAATTGGGTGGGGATGTGAAGCATCTCACTTGCCTCTGTGTGCTGACAGACTGAACAGCACTTAATTATGGAATTAAGTCCTTTTTCTTTCTCCTTTTCACATTTTCCAGGCAAACTTTGAGAAAATTGAAAATGAGCTTAAAGAAATCAACACCAACCAGGAGGCTCTGAAGAGAAACTTCTTGGAGCTGACAGAATTAAAGTTTATACTGCGTAAAACTCAGCAGTTTTTTGATGAGGTCAGAATACCGGTGGGGTTTAACACTTGGGGAGCTGGTTCTTCTCATAGAAATTACCATTTTTATTCTCAAATATATTTTAGTTGCTGTTTTGGACAGCAGGGTCATTTTATGCTTTGTTTGAGAAAGCTGCACAAAAATTGTTTTCCATTTTTCATGCAGTACACAGAGCTATCCATGATTTACCTTCCACAATGCTGATTTTGTTTGTTCTAGTTAAGCAATGGTTTGTCTAAAAATTGTGTAAAATAATTAAGATGTGAGTAGTTTTGAAAGCCCCAAAGTTTGGTGCTACAGTGAGCACTGTCCCCAGTGGGTCAGAGTTTCTTTGGTGCACGTGCAGAGGACTTAAAATGGAGCTGAATTTGTCTTCACCCTTTAAAGTGTTATGTGGAGACTCATCAGGGTCACAATAGAAAGTCCACTGAAGTAATAGGTAATTAATTAATTAATTAATTGAGCCTTTGATCAAACCCTGAAGCTTTCAGAGGTCAGTTGTGGAGCAAAGCTGACATTTAAAGTCTTGGACATTTTGTCAAATGCCATCTGGGCCGGGAACTGGCAACTTTCACTGGACCTGAGAGCAGCTTCTCCAATGTCATTCATGGCACTGACATAAATCCTGCTTGGGAGAAGACATAACCCTTCCTTGTAAAGCTGAGGTATCTCAAGAGTCTTGGCAGTTCTCTCAAAGAGCTCCAGTGTGTTTTTCAGGACATGTTTTTGCTGAGTAGATGTCCTGTTTCCTCTAATCTCAGGATTTGATCAAAGAATTCTTAACGGAAGTGGCTCCGGGTATTTACAAGGGCTATTGTCAAGTGGAGCTGGGCTCCTGCACACTTCAGGCCATTTATCTAACAGTTTGTTTTTTGTTGTTTTGGCACAAGGTATTGCCTGTTCAGGCACCAAGGTTGGTCCTGTGCCAGTCATAGTCACTGCTGACACAGATAGTGCTGTTGGTGTGAGGGCTGCTGGGTTGTGGGGTTGATTTCAGTACAAAAGAACCCTTGTCTTGAGTGTTGGATGTTCACTTACAAGTGTCCCTTGGACAAACAGGATTAACCTGATAATCCATTACTTTGCTGTGTTAAAGTAGCACTGCCTCTTCTGAGTATCATGTAAAACCAAGTGCTGAGCACTTCTATATTGAGAATGAATCCCAGACTGGTTTGGGGTGGGAAGGACCTTAAAGCTCATTCCCATCCACCCCCCTGCCATGGGCAGGGACACCTTCTGCTAGATCAGGTTGCTCCAAGCCCCATCCAGCCTGGCCTTGTTCATTACTGTCCTCTCTGCCCACTGCTCTTCTTCAGCTGCAGTGGGACCAAGCTGAATTTAAAGATCAAAATCAATTTTCTAAGCAGTCCGTGGCAGGTCATGCACAGCCTTACACTAGCCAGGCACAGAAAGCTTAGATATGTTCTGCTTCTCTTTCATGTGGTAATAAAACAAAATCCACCAAATAACATATGCTGCTCTACATAAAAGCAAGCAGAACAGCTCACAGGTGATGTTCAGTAGAATGTAAGTGTGGACAGTTTAAACCTGTCTCAGCTTTCTGTGCTCAGCAGACAGCTGGGGGGAGCCCTGAGCAGCCAGAGCTGCCTCTGCTCGTCATCCCGGAGTCCCCAACTTCCTCCATGCTGCCCTTGCACAACATTTTCAACACTTGAAGACTACAATAACTTGTAACTAAGACTGTGTTATTCATAGTAATGAGTTGCACAAGAAATGGCTGACTCTCCAATGCCTTCATGCTGGGCATTTGCTCTTCAGAGTTTGAACACGGTGGGAGGGAGGGTGGCAAAATGTCCCCTTGTTCTTCCTGTGACCATTCCAGCCCAAGCAGCCATTTCTTGTTCCAACACACCATGTTGATGATTATGCTCCTTTTCTCAGTCTTCTTGTCCTTGCTTATGAAGAGCCATATGAGCTGGAGAGATTTCTCTGAGAGCTTTGCCTAGAGTGTGAGCGTAAAAGAAGACTGGAAAAGTAACGGTTAATGGCATGCAGTCCCTTCTTCCTCCCTCTGACTCTTCTGCCATCTGCTTTTCTCTGTTTGCTTTGCATCTATCACTTCTGTCTGGCTCTGGGTTAATAGATGGTGACATGAATCCTTTTTAGTTCTTGTGAACATTGATTTTTGTCCTGTTTGTGACCTGGAAGGGGCTTGAATTGTATGGGTTTGTACTAGGCATCCAGAACCGTCACAGGGCAGAGCTGCAATCATCAGTGGAGAAAATGAACCTTTTTTGAGAAAGGTGCTGATCTAGATGCTGATCAGGGGATCAATAAGCAATTTAAAAATGTTTAATAATGAAAGCTCTTGTATTATGCTTCTTGATTACTGTCATGGAAATGCTTGGGAGATTCCAATCCTGAACGACCTCATCTAGTAAAAACTACTCCACAATAACTCTGACATTTCACTCACTGCTGGCAAAAACTCCTATTCAAAGTAGATTTCGCAGAATCCTGTTTTCCTGCACTGGAACTGGATAGCTCTTCCATTTCCACATTGTCTCAATTTTTTACTTCTATTAAATCCTCCAGTAGTACTTTGGTTATCCTTCCTGCTGCAGAGCTGCTGCTGCTGTGCCATTTCCTTTCTAGAATCGTTGTGCTCATCAAATCAGAGTTGTTGAGAAATGAATTTAAGAAACATGGAGTTTGTAATGCAAATAATCCTTGCAAAAGAATGTTTTCTTTTAGTTAAGCTAGTCTAATCCACATTTATTCTAAACTGTTTTGCTCTGTAATTCCACCCCCTCTAAGCAGGACTTGTCCTGAATAAAGGACACGTAGCCCAAATGGGCCAAGCTA
This sequence comes from Hypocryptadius cinnamomeus, assembly GCA_013400635.1. Classification (NCBI taxonomy): domain Eukaryota; kingdom Metazoa; phylum Chordata; class Aves; order Passeriformes; family Zosteropidae; genus Hypocryptadius; species Hypocryptadius cinnamomeus. Next base: position 40,030 of record VYZP01005499.1, read on the forward strand.
ATATTAAACATATATAACAAATTCTCTCAGGTGAGGCAAATCCAAAGGTGTCACATTGTCCTTCCTTTTTCGTGAGTCATCTGCTAAAATGTGCTGCACATCACAAAAAATTACCCCAAACAGTGTCTTGGTTACTGGAAATACAATACAAGCCTCTAACAATTGTAACTTACTGTTCTTCAACATCCTGAAATCGAGATGTCAAACAGTCGCTGGGATGTTTGGTCTGTGTGTTTCATTTTCAGGTACCAAACTTTCTTATTTTGGTTGTGTTCTCTATGAACTGAATTTCCATTCAGTTTTTGATGTTGCAACAAGTCTCCTTAAAGCTGAAAGGATCAGGAATTCCTGTGTTGCCTTTCCAAGCCAAATGAAGGGCTCCCTCCCTCATGTAACATCTAAGTGTGTGTACAAGCAGTTGAGCTGCTTTGGGTGTCAGCCTTGCAAAAACTCTCTTGTATATGGCAAACACTTTCATTTGACAAGAGGTAAGGTGTTGGGGAGATTTTCACTCTGACACAACTTTTGGCCAGATACAGAGACGGGGGCTAAGTTACTGCACTTGCCACAGGTTTTGCAAGGCTGTGCTCTGTGTGTGTGTGGATGTGATGTGTCCTTGGGTCAAACTCTGCCTTCCAGTGTGATTTAACAAGTGTTCCCTTGGTGGCTTTGTGGGAAAGACCTCCTGCATTCCACAGAGGGTAGACTTTGGCCCTCTGGTTGTGCTCAGGAACTGTAAACTTTGGCATTTCATTTTATAAGCTGCAGAGGTAGAACTAAATGTGAGGCGGGGTTGAACAAGTGTGAAGATGGTGCACAAGAAGATATGATTTGAGCATCCTTGACCTGAATTTCTGGCACTTAAAAGTCATATTCCTAAGGATTTTAGCCTGCAAATTGGTTGCAAAGAAGGACAGTGTGAAACTGTCCTGTTTTAGTGCCTTGCTGGCCAAGAGATGAGCCATGTTGCTGGCCTGCTCTGAGCAGTGTTTGTGTCTGATGGTGAACCATACGGTGAATAAGGATAAATTAATTTAATATCTGGGGAAATAATGTGAGTCAAGTGTGTTTCTCTGGTTTGTGCCATTAAAAATGGTTCTTGGGAACATCACTTGTGTTTAAAACTTGAATTTTTTTTTAAATTCTGCCTTTCTTCAGACTTATATATCTCCCAGCCCCTTTGTTGCAACAATCTTCAAGCCTTTCTTGTATGGAAGCCCTGCTGAGCCATTCCATTTTTCCTCTTGTTTTTCTCCTTCCATGTGTGATTCTTGCTGTCTTTTCTGTCATCTTGTTCCTCTTTTTGCTGTCTTATGTTTGCTCTTCCTTTTCTTTCCTTTCCTTTCTTCTTTTCTTTTCTTTCTTTGTCTCCCACAACTATCTCCTGGCTCCTCATTCCCTGCATGCCACTAACTGGTTTCATTAGATATTAATTGATTTGTGAATTCAGGCTGAATTGCATCATCAGCAGATGGCGGATCCAGACCTGCTGGAGGAATCCTCTTCACTGCTGGAGCCGAGTGAGATGGGAAGAGGTGCCCCGCTCCGACTCGGGTAATTGCAGTCCAGGATTGCTGGATTAGGGATTATCAGCCCTTGGAAGCAGCAATGGTTTGAGCACAGCTGTGGAACTTTCCTCACCAAGCAGATGAAAGTTGATCTAAAACTGGCCGTTGCTCTCTGCTCTTTTCCTTCCCATATTCACTTCCCAGTTCATGTTTGTGCTTCACAAGTTTCTCTCTGCACCAAACAGTTAACCCAGTTTGTTCTGTGTAAGGCTGGCTGGTTGTTTCCTCAGATGTTCTAGATCTCAGAGCTTTGTTGAAAGTTGTGACTACTGTGGGCACATAATGGTCTGAAATAACTATAGTTCTACATCCTCTTTATCAGCTGCTTCCAGGCTTCCTTGTGCGTTGTGTAATACTTTATCTGGACATGGGGTTTGGTCCAGTGAGGTCTAAGAGTGAGCCCAGGACAGAGTCACTGGCAGCCATGGCTGCTGTAACCCTTGCAGCCAATGTACCAGGACTGTGGGGGAATGAAGGCTAGAAACTCCATATCTAGATGCATTTGTTTCTCCTATAAGCAGTGATTTATATATTTTTTAAAGTTTATTTCATTCTGTTAAAAAACAGAGCCTGTGCTATAGTGTGGTTGTTTTGCTGTGTGTTACCTCCATGTATTTAGAGGACCTTCCATTTTGCTTAATTCACAGAATTCACAGAATCACTAGGTTGGAAGAGACCTTGAAAATCATCAAGTCCAACCTGTTCCCTGACACCTCAACTAAACCCTGGCACCCAGTGCCACATCCAGGCTTTTTTTAAACACATCCAGGGATGGTGACTCCACCATCTCCCCGGGCAGACCATTCCAGCACTTGATCACTCTTTCTGTGAAAACTTCTTCCTAGTATCCAACCTATATTGTCATAGTTTGAGACTGTGACCTCTTGTTCTGTCAGTGCTGCCTGGAGAAAGAAACCAACCCCCACCTGACTACAACTACCCTTCAGGAAGTTGTAGACAGTGATAAGGTCACCTCTGAATCTCATTTTCTCCAAGCTAAACACCCCCAGCTCCCTCAGCTGTTCCTCACAGGGCTTGTGTTCCAAGCCCTCACCAGCCTCGTTGCCCTCTGTTGTATTTGTGTTGCCCCCAGATGAGGGAAGGAACGATGAATCTGACTCCATGTTCTCAGAAGGTTAATTTATTATTTTATGATACTATATTATATTGAAGAATGCTGTACTAAACTATACTGAAGAATGCAGAAAGGATACTTAGAGAAGGCTAACAAGATAATAATGAAAAACTCGTGACTCTCTCCAGAGCCCTGACACAGCTTGACCCTGATTGGCCAATAAGTCAAAACAATTCACATGAAACCAATGAAACAACCACCTATTGGTAAACAATCTGCAAACACATTCCAAAGGAGCAAAACACAGGAGAAACAAATCAGATAATTCTTGTTTTCCTTTTTCTCTGAGGCTTCTCAGCTTCGCAGGAGAAAAATCCTGGGCGAAGTGATTTTTCAGAAAATACGAATGTGACAGCCCTCCTCTGGACGCGCTCAAGAACTAACGTTAAACCAGGACTTTTATAGCTTTCCCTGTGGTGCCAACCCCCAGCTGCCAGGTGTGCTGGCTGTGGGGGGGCTCAGGTGCAGCCCCTCAGGCCGTGCTGTCCCCTTGCAGGTTCGTGGCTGGCGTGATCAACCGCGAGCGCATCCCCACCTTCGAGCGGATGCTGTGGCGCGTGTGCCGCGGGAACGTCTTCCTGCGCCAGGCCGAGATCGAGAACCCCCTGGAGGACCCCGTCACGGTAAGGGAGCTCCTGCTGCAGCAGCAGCCTCTAAACATACAAGGATCTTCAGATAGAAGCCTCTGTCCTGTCGTAGTTGAGACAGACAACACTGTTGAATTTGCAGGCAACCCCGACGAGGGGAGAGATGAGAATCTGACTCCGTGTTCTTAGGAGGCCAATTTATTATTTTATGATATTATGTTGTATAAAAGAAATGCTATACTAAAACTATACCAAAGAATAGAGAAAGGATACTTACAGAAGGCTTAACAAGAATGATAATGAAAACTCCTGACTCCTTCCAGAGTCCCGACACAGCTGGATGGTGATTGGTCATTAAATAAAAACAATTCACATGAAACTAATCAAATATGCACCTGCTGGTAAACAATCTCCAAACCACATTCCAAAGCAGCAAAACACAGGAGAAACAATCAGATAATTAATTGTTTTCATTTTTCTTTGAGGCTTCTCAGCTTCCCAGGAGAAGAAATCCTGGCGAAGGGATTTTACAGAAAATATGACAATAACACAACACAGAGCAACACACTCCATTTTCAGAAGGCTTCAAATGCATGCTTTTTATTCATTCTTACAAAACTCAAAAGTTTACTCATTGGTCAAGAAAGACAAAGTGCTCTTTGGAATAGGCAGTTGAAGTTTCTCTTATTTATCCTTCTTTCTTTCTTGGTTTCTATGTCAGCAACCTTGGTAGGAAATTCTTTCAGGGGTAAGCATGGATCCTCTTCTCAAACTTCCCTCTGGCTCACAGAAGTCACTGTAAAACCTCTTCCACACTGTTCCTCAGTGAGGTACATCCCAGCACCTGCTGCAGCCTTTGGGCTTCATCAACAAACGTTTTCCTGTTTAATTAAAACAAAAATAGGAGGTTGGATGGGGAGTGCTGTTGGAAGGGGGAAAACAAAACGTGGATTGCAGCAGGGCCTAGTGATTTCTCTGGCCCAAACTGCAATGAGTAGTGATTTTCTGTGGGAGATGCTCTTTGGGACATGGGCAGTGTAGTGTCTGAAGCTCATTTCTCTGAACTTGAACCTTTTGTTTTTTTCTTAATTCACTAATCAATAGTTTAAACATCCACATTAGAATCGTTCACATTGCTATAGAAATAAATAATAAATGTTGTGATTGGGCCTGGTTTTACATCCAGTGTCTTCTGTGCTCAAACCAGTGGGCACTGCCCAAACTTGGGGCACCCTTACCTAGTAAAGGGCTGCCCTGGAGCACAGAGCCAGGAGGTGAAGCTCAGTGACAGCCTCTCTTTCTCATGTGAGGCTGATGTGTTCCCTTGTCCCACCAACCACTGGTAGCTGACCTGTGGAATCATCTGTCTGCTAGGAGAGACTTTGTTCTTATTGTGCAGAACTTCCTTAAATTGAGGTTACACCTAATGTAATTATTCTTGAAACATTATGTTAAAATTTCCTAAGTAAGGTAGAACAATAACTTGTCAACAAATGCAGGAAAGGGGCCCTGGCTGCCCCCACGGACACAGCTGTGCAAGGAATGTGCCTCTGGTCTCCCTGGGAACCACACTGGTTAAACTCCACTTTTTTTAATCTTCATTCACTCTTTTGGCTTGATTCTGTAGGTGGGCTGACTGCACTAAGTGCTGATAAAATCTTTGTTATTTTTGGAGATCTTAGCAGGTTTTCCCATTTACTGTATTGTATAGAATCAATAATGGATAACCTGGGGCATTTTGCTTCAGTGAACACAAATACTGTGCAGGTATTCTGTACTGAGACTGAGAAAATTGCTCTCCCTGTGACTGTTCAGTATTAATCAGGTACATTTCTTGACCTGCTGTGCATATCTGGGTTCTGATGGACAGACTCAGTGAAAGGAAAATTAGAATTCTGGTAATTAGCCAATGCTAATTTCTACAATTCTTTCCTTTCTTCTAGGGGGATTACGTGCACAAGTCTGTATTTATCATCTTCTTCCAAGGTGACCAGCTGAAGAACAGAGTCAAGAAGATCTGTGAAGGGTATGAAAGTTTGTAATTGAGAGTTGGGCAGCTCTCAGTTATTTGAAACACACTGACATGACTTTATATCAATATTTCTCAACTCCCTGTTTCACAGTGGCTGCAGGAGCAGATACTTAGACAGCAAATTAAATGTGCCATAAGTAACTGAAACACATTTTACAGTCAGACTTGCCACTCCCCAGCCTGTAATGCTCGAAGTACACAACTGCTGTGCTAGGGAATGCAAAAAACCAAGGCAGTGGTGATTTCTGGGGCAGGCCTGATGGACATCAGTGGAGACAACAGTGACTGCTTCTGTCAGCAGTTGCACTGGTGTGACAGCATCCCCCCTCAGCTGGATGGCTGCCCAGCCTCATGACAGTGCCTGGAGACACTGGCAGCACAGGGAGCAGAGGATTCTCTCCCACTTTCTGTTTTTTTTAGCACTCAGCTTCTGCTTTGGCCTAAAGCACTTCTGCTTCCCTTTGATGTACGGGCTGGAGCTCTGCTTGGCAGTCTGTGCTGATCAGAAACTTCTCTCCAAGTGCCTCTGGTTCACCCCTGACTGATTGATTTTCTTTCCATCTCTGTCACTGAGGTGCTTCCCTGTCTTCCAGGTTCCGTGCCTCCCTCTACCCATGCCCAGAAACACCTCAGGAGCGGAAGGAAATGGCTTCTGGTGTCAATACCAGAATTGATGATCTTCAGATGGTAAAATAACTGTGGCCAATCACCTTTCTTTTGTTTTTTGGTTTTGTTTGGTTTGTTGTTTTTTTGGGTTTTTTTTAATAATATGGTTGAAACTTATATTTAGAAACTTTGGATCCTGTTAAAACAGGAGGATTTTTGCCCCTGTGAGATCACCATGTTTTCACCTCAGGTAGTCTGAGACCAGCAGTGCAAGAGAGGTGTTTGGGGACTGCTCAGTTGTTTCTGTGTCAGGATTTGGGATGGGTGGTTTGATCTTTCTGGAGGGCTAAGCAATTTATTATAAACAAATAATTACAGAGAACTCCATACCAGAGAGAAAAGAGGAACTCATGTAGGGAGATCCCCTAGGTTCTGACTCTGAGAGCATGTTGTGTAACTGCCTGCTTCATCTGCAAGTACTTTGAAAACATTTAAACTTTTTTCAAGCTGAGATACAACAATGCTAACATTAATTTAGCTCTTCCTTTTTCTGCCTGGCTTTATATTTTCACATTGTGCTGTCCTGAAGAGCTTCTGCTTCACAGCTAATGTCTTGTGCAGCAGACTGAGTGTAGGTAAAAAGTAATTAATACCCAGATCTCATGGGTGCCACCTCTGAAGTACCTGGTGCTTGCTTCAAGGAAGAAAGGCAGTATGTGATAATGTAGAGAGATTTAAGGGACTTGAGACACAAATTGAGAAAAAGTTCAGAAACAAAAAGGAAAAAGGGTTGAATTTCACCTACTTATTTGATACAGAAACTGTCTCAAGCAGGGAGTTGTGCAGTGTAGCTCAAAAGATATTTTAAAGTAGACAGGAACTCAGAAGCATGTAACTACTGTAAGCTGCATATGCCTTGTGTCCTCACTTTCCCTGCAATCTAAGACTTTCCACTCTGGAAATCTGACTTGGCCTGAGTTTGATTTGTTCCAGTTGGAAAACACCCTCAGTAGGAAACACTTTCTCCTTTTCCCTTCAGTAAACAAGTCTTTCAGGGTAATTTGTGTGTTTTTTCAAGGCAGCACACCCTTTACTTGCAGAACTCTTCTCTGCTCTTTTAACCTGGGTGGAGGTAAAACTGTTCCCTGTGATGTTGGCACAGTTCATTGTTTGAAATAACCACTGACTTTGGAGCTGGAAGAGGAAAATAATCAGAAAGTGTCCCTAAAAAAAGCCCTTAAACTTTTCAGCAGAGCTAATTATTGTAGGGGCTAATTACTACATCACAGACTGCAGGCATGGGGCAGCCTGTGCCTGGGGTGGGGGAGCAAGCTCATCCTCTGTGGGAAAGGCTTCTCTTGTTGGTGCACCTTGATCTTTGGTCCATAATTTGGCCTCATCTTTCTCCTGCTTGTCTGAAAGGTGCTGAACCAAACTGAGGATCACCGCCAGAGGGTTTTGCAGGCAGCTGCTAAAAACATCCGCGTGTGGTTCATCAAAGTGAGGAAGATGAAGGCGATTTACCACACCCTGAACCTGTGCAACATCGACGTGACACAGAAGTGCTTGATTGCTGAAGTGTGGTGTCCTGTTGCTGACCTCGATTCCATCCAGTTTGCTCTGAGGAGAGGCACTGTGAGTAGGTGCTGTGCCAGTCAGCTGTGGCAGCACCACATGGGTTCCTTGCCTTTTCTGGTTTGTGAGCCTCTGAGCACCATCCCCTTGGGCTGTTGGAGTCACAGAGGACAGCTTATTTAGCGTGCAGGAATGATGGCTTAGAGATAAAAGAAGTAACAAATACTTGTTGTGTGAAGCTTAAAGTTAGGTGAATGCTGGAATGGTGAGGGTTTTACTGTGTGTGAGGCTTAGTTACCCTGGCTGGGCTCTGTAGTCCTGGTGTCTGGATAAAGGAGCTCTCCAGGATGTTGGCAAACTCACCCTCTGCTCAGATAGTCAAGAAAGTTGGGTTTCTTGAAGTTCTTCCACCTGCTTTTTGGTCTTTTGTCTGTCCTACGCAATGTTCACCTTTACCCCTGCTACACAAAGTGGAGAGCAGTGGAATCCTGGCAGCCTTCCTCAGCTGCTGCAGTGTCTCATTGTGCAAGCACACTGCAAACACTCAGGCTTGCAGTTTTCCAAATGCCAACGGGACAGCTGTGTTGGACTTCATCCTCCAATGCTGTGAGGGTGGGTTTGCTGATCTTCCCTTTGTTTTTCTCCAACAGGAGCACAGTGGATCCACTGTCCCATCTATTTTAAACAGGATGCAAACCAATCAGACCCCACCCACATACAACAAAACTAACAAGTTTACTTCTGGCTTTCAAAACATTGTCGATGCTTATGGCATTGGGACATATCGGGAAATAAATCCAGGTAAATTCAAAAGTCCAAGACTTCTGTCTCAAATTTTTTTGTTTATTGCATATCCTGTGTGGAAATCTCTCATAGAGAATTCTAGTAGAGACTCATCAGCTTTCAGTAACAGAGGGGAAGCTGGGGAGTTATATTTGCTAAATTGCCTGAACTGCACCATGGTGAATCTGGGCTGGCTAACACACAGTGCCCTGGGAATGTTGTCTTTTCCCTTGCAGCACCCTATACCATCATCACCTTCCCATTCCTGTTTGCTGTGATGTTTGGGGATTTTGGCCATGGCATCCTGATGACTCTGATTGCTGTCTGGATGGTGGTGAGGGAAAGCCGGATTCTGTCCCAGAAGAGTGACAATGAGGTAAAGTGGCAGATCCTGCTGAGCTGTGCATTTCAAACAAAGAGTTGCAGCTTGGTTTACTCCCATCCTTTTCCCCTTGAGTTGACAATGCCCATTACTCCTCCTTTGGAATTTTTGAAGCGCGTGGACAGGCTGGGAACCCTGAAGAGCACACGCACACACTGAGTAGTATAATTTCATAATAGTATTCTTCAGTTCCCTTGGTTTTTCTTTTGTATATTTGTAGGAAATTATTGATTTCATTTGTCTGAAGGAAATTATCAAGTGTAGTAGGTAAATTGGCATAAACAAATCACCCCAAATTTAGCTGGATCATAATGGGGTTTAGCCACTGCAAAACTCCCAGTTCCTGTACATATATATCCCATCCCTGGTATTTTTCCTGTTTGCTGCTCCAGGTTGGTTTTGCTGGCTCAGGGCTGACAGGAGATGAACCAGAGTTAAGATACACTGGCAGGGCTGGAGGAGACTGACAGGGTGTGTGCTCCTGGTTCCAAACTCATGCTGCCAGCTGAGAGTTGCATCAGTGCAGTTTGTCCTCTCCAACTACTCCTGGGTTCCCTGTGGAGATCCATGCTGCCCCTTTATCCTCATTATCTGTGCTGCTCTGCTCCCTCTTGCACCCTTAATCCCTGCCAAGGGGAAATGGAGATTTTGGGCTCTTGGTTCATGTGGCCAATGTTTGTCCCACAACAGACTGATTTCCCTGGTTTGGCTTTAGGAGTGACCTTCCCTTGTTGGTTCTCTGCTTGTTTTTTCTACCTCCATCGGGGTCAGGATTGAAGGTACTTGAGATGATAGTTCATGTTCAAACTCAGGTGTTTATTGTTTCTTATCAGTGCTACAGCCTCACCACTGTGAGCTCTGCAGCCCTTCATTAGCAAGGCACAAGATGGCCAATTATCTCTTGTTACAAGGTCTTTTAAGACTAAAGCATCCAATTAAGAAATGATACCTAGATTATTTTCCCTTTTAACCCAATAACTGATCCCTCAAAGCCTGCAATGTGGTCTTTTCTGTCCAATTACAAAATATCACCCAAACCCATGAAGAAGAAGGAAGAAGAAGGCAAAGAGGAACAACCAGTCTTCACCCTAAAACCTCCATCTTGCTTCATATTTATTTCTATATTCTAAATCCCCAAACTCTAAGTTTTCCACCCTGTGATATTACACACTTCTAACCAACTCCACACCCATAATCCCAATGCTGTCAATCAATTTGGGAAGCCTTCTCCACAGCCTCAGGTCAAATGCAGTGTTCTCTTGTGCCTTTCAGCACAGAAAGTTTAAAATTCTCAGCATCCAGGTTTCCACCATTCCCTATTCTCATGGACTTTTTGTTCCTTTTTGGGTTTTTACACCAGATGTTCAACATGGTGTTCAGTGGTCGATACATCATCCTGCTGATGGGGCTGTTCTCCACCTACACGGGGCTCATCTACAATGACTGCTTCTCCAAATCCCTCAACATGTTTGGTTCCTCCTGGAGCGTCAGGCCCATGTTCAATAAAGGCAACTGGTCGTGAGTAAACCCTTGGTAACTTTGTAGATACAGTGAGAAAGAGGTGACTTGTCCTTACCCATTGTCCTTCCAGCTCAGGAAAGCAAAAATTTCTGACCTCTGTCTCAGGTAGATTTGGAAGAGGGGTGTAAATATGCCAAGATTCAAAATGCTTTTTTTTCCCCAAAAAACTTAAAAAGATGCAGTTTCTCATCTATTTCCCCACAGACATTTCAAGATTCTTGTCCCCTGCACCTGTCTTCCTTGTGATAGAATAAAAGGTCAAGAAGCAGGGTTTTATTCATTTGGGAAAATCTCTAGAACCATCCAGGTTCTACAACCTTGAAGTTCTCTCAATTTAAGCTATTCCTTGCTCTCACAAGGGAAGAGTGTTGTTAGTTTTTACAGAAGGAGGGTGGCATTGCTATTGTTAATGTTTGTATAATCTTGTTCCCAAACAGGGATGCTTTGCTGGAGACCACCCCTCTGCTGCAGCTGGATCCTGCCATCCCAGGGGTGTTTGGTGGGCCCTACCCATTTGGCATTGACCCAGTAAGAGCTCATGCTTCCTCTGCAGGCTTTTGGGCAAAATCCTCTGTGTCAGCAGACAGAAAAGTACCTGTCTGTTCACTGTTCTGTGAAAGATCCCCCAGCCCAGCCATTCCCTTAGCAAGTCCATCAATGGTGGGAGTGTTCCTGAACAATAAAATTCCTACTCAGATGCCAGATTTGGGATAGAGACCCTTGTTCTGAGGTCCATTAAAGGCTGCTTTCTCACCCTTTCTAACCTGCAGTGCTTTAATCAAATCTGATTAGCCTTGAAAATCACTTTCTGAAATTTACTTTCTTACCTTGGGGAAAATTGTTAATCCCTTTTTTCAGTCACCTTTGGAAATGTACATTTCCTAGTAATTCTGTCACTTTGTACCTGCCTGCATCAACACCTCTGCTCTTAACTCTGCTTGTAATATATGACAAACCTTGTGTGGGTTCCACAAAGCACAGGAAATCAGAGCTGTGTGTAATTGTTCCTTTAAATGGATAATAATATTCTTTCTGTTAAGGATACAGCCTCTTTTCTCCTGCACCTTTGAGGTACCATGAAAACAGGTTTGATTCCTGCTCAGTGGTGGGCTCAGTTACTGTCAGACTGTTCCCAGCTGAAAGCTTGTCTGCTCATTTCCCCAAAAGAAATCCACAGGACAAACACATCTTTAAAAACCTGCTTTTTGAGCCTCACACTTCCAGACTGGTTCATACTGTTTAGCTTAAAGGGAGTGTTTTCCTTCTCCTGTTTTCCTTTCCCTGGTATCTGACCAGGTGTTGTTTTTCACAGATCTGGAATATTGCCAGCAATAAGCTGGCTTTCCTCAATTCCTTCAAGATGAAGATGTCTGTGATTCTTGGCATTTTCCAGATGCTCTTTGGTGTCGCGTTGAGTCTCCTCAACCACATGTAAGTGCTTTGCTCTGGTTTTCTCGTGGTGGGGGCAATGGAATGGCTTTGGGTGTTGTGTGGTTTGAGATACCTGTCAGCCCTCACCTCCTGATGGAAGGTGCAGTGCAGTTGTCTCTGGCTGTGTGTGGAACTGTGCCTGTCAGGCAGTCCCTGTGCTCTGGGCCCAGCTGTTGTCCAGCTGCTGAGCCCCAGCACTCTCTTCACACTCTTATTAAAATCTTTTGCCCTAATTTTAACCAAATCTAATATAAACTTTCTTTTTTTTTTTTTTTCCTTCTCTGTAGCTATTGGAAGAAGCCACTGAACATATACCTTGGATTTATCCCAGAAATTATTTTCATGTCCTCCCTCTTTGGATACCTTGTTATTCTCATCTTTTACAAGTGGACAGCCTACGATGCTCACACATCCAAGGAAGCACCGAGCCTCTTAATACATTTTATCAACATGTTTCTGTTCTCTTATGAGGACACCAGTAATAAGATGCTTTATAGTGGGCAGGTGAGTGCTCTTGCTAGAGCAGAACCAGAGATGCTTTGTGATACTGGAGTGTTTCATTGACCTTGTAATAATTGTGAAATCAAGCATGAAACATCTTCCCACTGTGACAGAGCATTTCTGAAGGCTGATACTATGTAGTGTTGAAGAAGGAAGGAATAATCCCTATACCAGTAAATTTTATTTGTCTGACCATAAGTCAACTGTGGCTTCAGAGCATGCAGATCCTGATTAATTGTGGAAAGCAATTAGGAATATTGTCCCATGTCTGCAATGTGATTCCTCTCAGCTTAGCTCAGACACCAACTCTATTTCCTCCCAGCAGTATCAGACATCTGCCAAATTCTCATTTTCTGCAGGATCTTTCAGATTTTTCCCCAGTCTAACCCAGTCTCAGCATTAAATGCTGTGCTCAGTCAGAGGTGGCAGCTGCAGGCATTACATACTTAATTGCTGTTCCCAGAAGAGAGAGAGGTAGAGGAGCATCCACATGCTGGGAATTCAGCCATTCTTGCTGGGTTCTGTGTGTGTTTGAGCAGGGGCTGCAGCTGAATTACCTGAGACTTGTTTCTTTTGCAGAAAGGGCTCCAGTGCTTCCTCGTGGTGGTAGCCTTGCTGTGTGTGCCATGGATGCTGGTAGCCAAACCCCTGGTGCTTCGCCAGCAGTATTTAAGGAGAAAACACTTGGTGGGTGACTCCCTTTTGTATTTTACGTATGAAAACTGGTTTTGGTTGAAAAGCTGTGTTCTCCATCCTGAGCTTGGATTCATGGGTTCACACTGCATTGAAACCTGTAAATGTTTTTGCATATTCCTGGGCATACCAGCAGGTGGGTGTTACTGGAGACAGAGTGTTGTCTGCTTGCTTCCCAGATCTGGATCCAGCATCAAACCTGCTTTTAAAAACCCCTTATGTTGGTAATGATCAGAACAGTGTCTCTGGCTTGGGCTTTGGTAGCTGGTTTAGGAACAGCCTCACTGGCTGCTGGATGCACTTCTGTGGCTGGGCTAGGCTGGCAGTGGGAAGCAGAGATGGAATTGGCTGGCAGATTTCTCAGCTACATTTGTTAAAGCAGCTTGGATGGTTAAAAAAAACAAAAGAGACTTAGAGACTCATGTGAGAGGTTGTCTGCTGGGGTGCTCTGTAGGTTTCCAGCTGCACTGTAGCTGTGTGTGAGGTGCAGGAACGTGGCACTGCAGAGAAGTGCGAGCGCTCCCTGCACGTCTGGCAGCGCTGCGAGGATGCGCAGCGAGTCAAAGATCAGCTCAGTTACAGACACTCCCTCTCCCTTCTCTGACCACCTTTCATCCTCCCATGTCCCCTCCATTCGTCTCCCTTTCTCTTTTTTGTTTTCTTCCTCCTCCCTCTCTCTTCTTGCGTCCAGCCCCAGGAAGGGCAGCCCGAGGAGGCCCAGGGCAGCACGAACGCTCAGGCGCTCGAGGCAGCAGCGGCTGCAACAGTGAGTGCACTTCAAACTCGCCTGATGCATTGCAGATGGGAGTTGGCTTTGTGTCTGGTTATTATCGAGGGAGCATGGAATGTATCTGAATTTCATAAGGGAATGGCAAGTGCACCTCTAGGGTGAAAACCACTTTCTCTTGGAAAGAGCAAAGTTTAGCCAAATTGATACATTCTGGATGAACACCCAGGCTGGAGGGTGGTAGTTGTGCGTGCAGAGACACTTCCTTGCAGGAGTGCTGCTGAATCCAACCTGCAGAGCAGCACAGGGTTTCCTGCTACCACATCCCCCCATGTTAAATTCCCTTTTTTTTCTTCTGCTTGTCTATTTGTTTAAGATAGATTAGGATTCTTCTCAGTGCAGCATTTCTGTTTGCATTACGTGTTCCCAAACACACAGTGATGTGATGGCCTCCAGCAACTCCATGTCAGTAATCACTGGATTTGTGACACATCTGTCCTGTACACACTTTGACCTGAAATTATTATAATATGGTTGTGCACAAACAAGCTTCTTGGTGGCAGTTGTTTTGACTTACATGTTTCTAGGTTTACAGATGGCTCTTTGCTGCCAAAGCTTTCTGCTGAGGATTGTGGCAGTCCCAGAACTTAGTCCTTTCCCCAGTGCTGTCTATTTCAGCTGCCTTTTAGTTCTGAATCTTCCTGGCTGACTAGGAGGTGTGAATCTCACTGATTGTGTGAAGCACATCGTGCTCTCCAGATGCCAGAGGTGCTGGGAGGGACATGTCAGCTGCTTCTCTCATGACATTTTAGTTTCCTCCCAGAAATGTCAGAAATGAAAATGGATCTTTTGTGCAGGATCCATCCAGCACATGAAATGCATCTCCATCAGGAAGCTGCAAGGGGAGGCCTTGTGTGAAGGGTGCTTAGAAGGATCAAGTAAACAACTGGAGCTGTTGGAGCTGTGTTTAGGTTGGCTGGGTTACAGGGAATGGATATGAGTCGAGTGTGAGGGAAAGGCTGCTCAAGTGCAAGTTCACACAGGCTAGAAATACATAAATGGAATATTGACAGGAGTCACCAGTGACTTGTGGTGTTTCAGAGGTCCTGAAAATCCTAATAAAAGCATTGTCTTAGTTGTTAATATGGAGGGGATTTAAAATTTTATTTCTGTTTTCAGAGCATAAATGTCTACCTAATTTGTTTTTAAAAACCTTGCAAAATCTGTAATTCATATCTGGTGTTTTGGGCATATTTGTAATTCAGCCTAAAATAAAAGCAGGCTTCTAAGGACAAAGGAGGTGGGAGAACTCAGAGGAGCTGTTCTGGTCTGTGCAAGCACCAGGTCATGGGACCTTCAGCTTCTTTGGTCTGCATGGGCATCTCTGGACTTCTGCAGTCCAGATGTGGCAAGTCAGGTCACATCCTGTGTCACAGGTGACCTGAGGCAGTGCTGAAGCTGGGCACAGGGTTTATTTCTATCTATGGTGTTGTAGTTTGCCTTTCTAGGGGTCAGACTCAGGGGTCAGGTGAGATCTGCTCCCAGTTTCAGCATTTCAGCTCAGTCTGTGTATTGTTCTTTCCCCTTTGGAGTCCTGGAGGTGCAGCTGAGGGTCAGATGCTGAATGTCAGAACAAATGTCTCTAAAAGGACCTGCTTGCACAGCATAGAGTTTCCAAGCAGGGGAAGATCTGGTTTTCCATGCAGTGTTGGTGTGCCTGAGGCTGGTGGGAGGAACTGTGTGTGTGTTTGTGTTAGTGTGTTCAGCTCCATGACCTGCTCCAGTACCCAGCAGTGCTGTGTCTGTGCTGGGCAGGATGTGGGGCTGTTGCATGTCAGAGCCAGCAAATGTCCTCTGAGAGGTGTGCCTTTATTGTCCTCATGGTAGCAGTTACACTGTAGAAATGTACCAAGGATTCACTCAGACAGACTTTTTTTTTTTTTTTTTTCCCCAGCCCCAGCAGGAATCAGCACCTTTCCCATCCAAGCTGGGAAATAGAATTGTACCTGCCTTAATCTGGGCCTTAATATTTAATATTTTGTTTTCCTCTGTGAGCTGCTGCACATGGAGTCATGAGAAACCTGCACTTTTGCACTAAAACCCAAACAACACTTTGCTCTTTCTTTTCTGCATGTGTCAGGGCACGCACAACTTTGGTGGGATCCGGGTGGGCAATGGCCCAACAGAGGAGGATGCTGAGATCATTCAACATGACCAGTTATCTACCCATTCTGAGGAGGGGGAAGAGGTAAGCACCTGAGCATCCTCGCTCTCAGGGCACTGCACTCGGCAGCAGGATGAGCTCACTGGGACTGGAGTTGCATTTTCCCAGGCTGTTTAAACAGCAGCATTCCCAGTGAAGTGTGTTCCTAGCAGTTTTCTCACTGACTGTCTCTTGGTCACTCCCAGGACTCCAGAAAAAGCAGCATAATTTGTATATCCTGGGAGATGTGGCTCTGTTTGTCCCCAGAGTGCCACCATCTCAGGGGTGCACAGCACTCCCAGGTGCCACATCTGCTTCTCCCATGCCAGTGGAAATTCAGGGGCTGTATTTCTGCAGCACTGAAATTTTGTTTCTATATTCATTTTGACTGCTGGGGGTAATATTAATTACTTCCCTTTCCTCTGGGAGAGGAGAAAACCAGTGGATCTCAGGTAGCTGGGGAGTTTTCTGATGCCTCTGAAGGGCTGCAGCAGATCCTGCCTCTGTAGTGCATGGGATGTGGTACTGCTTTCTGTGGTATGCCTTGGAGGGAATTGCTGAATGTGTTCGTGATTCCTGTGATCAAAACACTGCACTAAATGTAAATTTGTGTTTTCAAGCCTACAGAGGACGAGGTGGTAAGAGCAGCTTTGCCTTCATGTGTACCTGGGCCATTTCCCATCGGTGTAAAATGTGCTGAATGGAATTTGTTATGTCACAGCATCTTGTTTTCCAAAAGATCTTGCTGTTTTCATGTTACAGGCCAATTTTAATTCATACACACATACATCCACAGACTTTTAATGACTTCATCTATACAGCTTGTCTGTCTGATCCCCTGTCTGCAGATTGTTCCCAGTTACCTGGGAAACTGTTCAGCTGGAGGTCTGAAATTGAAAAGTTTTCACTTCTGAACCTCCAAAGAAGCCTCAGCTTTTTAATGAGGCTTTTTTTTTGTGGCTTTCTTAATTCTGTGCTGCAGCAAACCGTCAAAAGAGATTTCTTCCCACAAACTATCTGCCATGTTAAGGATGATGCTGCTTGACCCAGAGAGCAAATGCAGCACAACCAGTCCAGTTTCATGTAGTTCAAGAACTGAGCTGGCCAGAGGCTTTGTGTAAAAGAGAAGCTCTGTTCTGAGAAACTGCTCATTCATGAGCCCTTGTAACAAGTATTAGAAAACTGGGGGTTTAATACTGATGCAGGATTGAGTGTAGGTTTCAGCACTATCAGGTAACCAATTTTACTACCAAAAAAAATACAAATGGCATGAAATCAGAACAGCTTGAGCAGGGCACTGCTGCTGAAAATGGTGCTGAGAGTGGTTTGCTGAGAGCTCTGCTGGGCACAGGCCTGTGTGGAACAGGGGGGAAGGGGAGGGGCTGGGGGTTCCTGTTCTGATGTCTCCCTGACTCTGGGGAAAATGTGTCAACCCACAGGGACTGTCCCACAGCAATCCCAGTGCTCCCACTCCTGGCTCAGGGGTCGCTCTCTCTGGCAGTTGCACTCAGCTTTGAAAGGTCATTGTTTAAACATTTCCCACATTCCCTCCTGCCTCGTGTGTCCAGAGCTGGAACTGTTGGCTAGGGCAGCTTTTAGTGGAGAACTTCACAGCTCACGTTCTGTGGAGAAAGGATTAGGATTTTGACAGCTAATTTAACTGAATTGTTTGAAAGATTTATTGCCTTGGATATACTAGGGGAGAATTAAGAATATAAATAGCTTTGTGTGCATGCCTAGAGCATTAGTCACTGGATGTATTTAAAACATCATGTTCACTTAAATCTGAGCAGTTTCTGAAGCATGGATTAAATCCAAACTGCAGGGAATGCTTTCCCAAGCTGCAGGATAAGAAACTGCCCTACATGGCAGACTTTCTTGTAAATTCTTGTATTATTGCAGAAAATTACCAAGGCACAGAGACTTTGCCAGTGAATGGTACACAGATGTGACTTTTTCAGGGTAGCTTAATGCATTATTTTTGCTTTCAAAAAGGGCAGGTTCATGTCTTGCAAAGAGCTCCTGTTGCTCCTGTAGCAAAGGCACAAGGGCAGGTTCATGTCTTGCAAAAAGCTCCTGTTGCTCCTGTAGCAAAGGCACACACAGTACAGCTTGGGGCACTGCCTCCTTCCTGCAGCAGCACCTCTGGGTTTCCAGGGAGTGCACACCAGCACCACCTTCTGCTGAACAGTCTTTTCCTGGCTAAGCCCATGGATGAATTTGGAATATCTGACTCTCACGTGCCAGAATAAGAAAACAATATTCACATCACAGCATTTGTCATTCTGCAAAACCTGTCAAGATCCATTTTTCATTTGTGGCCCTGGCGTGCTAAACCAGGAGAAGACAGTGTCAGTGTGCAGTGTCACACTCAGTGTCCCTGGTGACAGCAGCAGTCCCCTGCCCCTGTCCCCACCCAGCCCATGCTCCCAGCTCCCCTCACGCTCTGTTCCTTTGCAGTTTGACTTTGGGGACACCGTGGTGTACCAGGCCATCCACACCATCGAGTACTGCCTGGGCTGCATCTCCAACACGGCCTCCTACCTGCGCCTCTGGGCCCTCAGCTTGGCCCACGCACGTGAGTGTCCCCCAGGGAGCCCAGCTCTGGGTCTGTCTGCCTGCTCAGCCCCACCAGGTGGGAGGCAGCAGCACAAGAGACCTCTCAGGGCTCTCCTGGCTCAGTGCTGTGTGTGCATTTGTTACTAATCAAAGGCGTCTCCGACGTTGGTGAGGGAGAGAGAATGATGCATCTGACTCCATGGGTATCAGAAGGCTGAATAATTACTTTATTATACTANTCGGGCACCCGGAGCGGGCGGGGAACGGGCTGCAGTGGCCCTGGGGCTGAGGGAGCGCCCGTCCTCAGCCCGCCCCGGCTGTCCCCAGCCGGCCCGGGACATCCCTGCTCCAAGGGGTCCAGACCCGCCCGCGGAACAGCCCCGCTCCGCTCGGCGGCCGGTAACCGATCAGGCCCGGCCCCCGCCGCCGGCACCGCCCAGCGCCGCGGGGCCGTGAGAGNCCTTGACTGTCCAGACACACTCACACTCTTGGTCCTGATAGGTCAAGAGAACAAAACATCCTCACTTTGGGTAAATAATCCCCATATTGCATTCTACTTTGGCACAGCACAGGCACAGCAAGTAAGATAAGAATTGTGTTTTCCCTTTCTCTGANGGGTCCGGTACCAGGGCTGGCACCGGGGCTGACGCTGCCGTTCCTGCTGCTGCTGGCGGCGACGGCGGGGCGAGCGGGGGACGCGCGGCAGGAGGAGGCGGTGCGGGCGCTGGCGCGGCGCCTGCTCGGCCCACGGGCCGCCGCCGTGTCGCTGTCGGTGGACCCGGCGCTGGCGGCTGGCGGGCCTGACATCTACCGGCTGTGGTCACCTCCCGGCGCCACCGTGGCCGTCGCCGTAGCGGGTTCCAGCGGCGTAGCGGCGGGCGCCGGGNCATTACCCAGGAGCAGTGAGCTCCCACACCAGGGTCTGCTGCCACAGCTCTGCTGAATGGGAGGAATGGGGTTAAAATCACAGAATAAAGCAAAAGAGCTGCTGAGCAAGGACTCTGCCCTGCCCTGTGTGGCAGCTGGAGGCAATGTCCTGACACACTTGGCTGCAAAAGCTCTTGCCCCTCTTCAGTTTCCACCTCACTGTAGCTGGGCTTTGCTTGACTTTAGTTTTTACTTTCCAGTGAACAGCCCCTGTTGTGCTGACCTGAGTCCTCTCCCCTTTCTCTGGCAGAGCTCTCGGAGGTGCTCTGGACCATGGTGATCCACATCGGCCTCAGCGTGAGGAGCCTGGGGGGAGGCTTGGGCCTCTTCTTCATCTTTGCTGCTTTTGCCACGCTGACAGTGGCCATTCTGCTGGTCATGGAGGGGCTTTCAGCCTTCCTCCACGCTCTGCGCTTGCACTGGTGAGTTACTGGGATATCCAGACACTTGGAGAGCTCTTCAGAACAAGAAAACTGATGTCATCTGTACTGTGCAGAAATGCCATCTTCTAGAAGGCAAAAGGGTCAGAGATTTCAATTCTGTTTGTAGTAAAACACCTCCCCACAGTTGTTGTTTAAAGTTGTGGAGCTCTGCTTAGAAATAAGCACTAAAAAATGAAAGCTTAAGGGCACAAAGCTTTGGGACAAGGGGCTGGGGAGGCTGTGCTGGCTGGAGCAGTGTGCTTTGTGGCTTTCAGCAGGACTTTCTTGTTCCATTTCTTGGTCTTTTCCCTGCTTCCTGTGTTTGTTGTCCTTTGTGTGCAATAGCCACTGACTGCAGGTTCCTTCTCATTGCTATAAAACCTTGTTCATTGCTATAAAACCTTGCCCTGGACAGGAGTGGCTTTGCCTTCTGCCCTTGGGGTACTTTGGGATGGCTGCAAGTTTTTGCTGGTCTTGCTTTTGGAAGTTGCTTTTGCAGGCCTTTTGCTGTCATCATTAAGCTCCTGTGTATGCAGCCAGCAAAGCAGAAGGAATTACTCTGCTCCCAAGTATGGGAAATATTCAAGAGCTTTCTCTAATCCATGTTTAAGAGGGCTCATTGTTCCACTTCAGATTCCCTCTTAGTTAGTGCACTGGTGGGATCAGAGGAGCAACTGGGAGTAGGATTTTCTCAGCCTGAAGTGTAGGAGAGTCTGTGCCTCTCTAGGGTTCAGGCTGCTGCCACCTCCCCAGGCTGCTGATTTCCTGGGGCAGGGGGGCCATGAGAGCAAAGGGAAGTCTCTGAGGATCACAAGAAATACTCTGTCTTGCTTAAATGGGAAGAAGAGGTTGGGTGCACTCTCTGAAAGTTGTTCTGTAAGTGCAAAAGGAAGCAAGTGCCTACAGAAAAAAAAACAAAAAAAACAAAAACAAGAGAAAATCAGCCTTTTTGCACTTTTCCCCTGCTTGTGGGGAAGGAAAGCTTTGGCCTTTTGCCCTCTGCCTTGGCAGCTGGTGAGGTGCAGGCTGGGGGGTGCAGGGTGTAGGGTCCTGGCTCCTGGGGGTGCAGCCTGGAGGGTCCTGGTCCACCTGTGTCTCTGTAGCAAGAGAGCCAAGCTGATCCTGGGGTGAAGCCATCTTGTGCTGAGAGAGCTGGGGGGGCACTCCTGGAAATGGCTGCTGGATGGTGCCTCTGTTTTTCCTGGCATCCAGCCTGAACCCTGCAGAGCAGTCACTCGAGAGCTCCTTGCTGGCTGGCCAGAGGTCCCTCATCCTGTCCCTGCTGTCACCGTGCTGGGCCACTGCAGCAGTGACAGCAGGAGCCCCACAGACCCTGCTGGGCACTGAGCAGTCCAAGAGGAGCAGAGGGCAGCGGTGCTGTAACTCCAGATGTGGTGGGTTTGCTCTGCAATTCCTTGAGGAGTAGAGGATTTCCAGGGCTCTGGCCTCTCTGGGCTGTGGAGCTGCATGGTCATTTCTAAGCAGCAGCAGGGGAGCAGCTCTGAGCAACCAGGCTCCATGGAGCAGAAAACACATTTTTGGGGAGGTACCTGTCTTGTGTTAATCACAAACTGCCCCTCCAGATATGGCTCAGACACCTGGAACAGGTGTGAGCTGGAGGTAATGGTTCACATTTCCCTAAAGGGCCACTGGAAAACCATCTGTGTATGTGTGAGTGAAATGGCAAACAGGCAAACCCAGGGGCAGCAGCAGTGAGAGCAGGGATCATTCTGCCTGTGCAGGGCAGCTGTGGAACTGGAGTGCTTGACAAAGTCCTGTTTTCCCTAAACATTTGTTTCAAACCTTCAAGCCTTTCATGCACAGGCTCTGAGAGAAAATCTCTTCAGGCTCAAAGCCCAAAAAGCAAGTTGAAGGTTCTATTTCAGACTGCAAGTGATCTGCTGGAATGATTTTGAGGTTGCTGGGTGTTGGTTATCACAGGGAGGCACCTGCAGTGGTTCCAAAGAGCACACTGTTCACATTCCTTATGCTCCTGCACTGAAAACAGGGTGTTCCAATGGCGGGTGTTCCCTTTTTAGGGAGAAGAAGGAAGAGTGGAGGTCAAATACAGCTGTCCTGGGAGGAGCAGATGGGAATTTCTGGCTAGGAGAGAACCATCACCTATCAGGAATTTGAGGTGTGGGTGGTTCAGCCTTCCTGGAAAGGAGGAGGAATTGAGAATGTGTTTTACTGGTCAGGGAATTCACAGGTTGTTCCACATGCTGTGCCTGGCAGTCCCAAATGAGGGAGGTTTATTTTGTGCTTTTTCAGCGTGCATTCTTTGAGCAGGTTGGGCTTTTCAGGCTGTTCTGGGGTGGAGGCAGCCCTCTGGATTGCTGCCAGGATTGCAGGGTGTGAATTTGGGCTGCACTGCAGCTCTGTATGTGTCTCAGCTGTCATGCTGTCAGCTTCTTTTGCTGTAGTTCTTCTGAAATATATCACCCTTCTGAAATATTCAACCTTCCATTTATTGCTTTTCAGTGATGTAGTTCAACATGAACATTCAGATTCAAGCAGTTTCTCCCTTTTTAAGCTAGCCACCTCTTCTAATGTGAGTCAAAACAGACTGTGCCCAAAGGAAAAGGTTTGTAACTATTCAGGGTGCTGCTTTCTGAGAGGTGTGGGTGTGTTGGAGCTGCATCCCACTCTCAGTCCAGTGAGTGGGAGTGCTGGAGTCCAGCTGCTCACCCACCTGCCAGGATTTATTTTCCTTTGTAAATGTCCTGAGCCAGGACTCACCTGCACTGTGGCTGCAGGAGCCACTGCTCCAAGGGGCAGCCACACCCTCCTGTCAGGCAGGATGGAATATTCCAGAGACAGATATGGTACCTCTGCTCTTTTTGAGAAGGAGTAACTGCAGCAGTCTCTGCACAGACACCCCAGTGGGTTCTGTCTGTCAGGTGAGCCATGCTTGAGGTGTGCCTGGTTTACACCTGACCCCAGGCTGTGGCACCTTCAGGGACACAAACAGAGTGGGAATTTGCAGTTGTACTGAGTGGCAGTCGGGGTTCCTGTTGCACTTTTGCCTCCCACTCAGCAGACTGGAGCTGCCTGGTTTGCCAGTGTCAGTACCCTGGCTCTGTGGGGTTGGAAAGAACGACAGCCTGACCAACACTGCCACTAACTATTAATGCAAAAAGCTGCAGAGAGGGTCTCCTGGAGCACTGCTGCTGCCAGAGGACTCCTGGGCTGTTTGCTGATAATGCCAGTGCCTGTAAGTTCTCTGCAGAACTTGGGCACTGATGTGAGACACACAGAGGGTTCAGCAGTAAACTGGGACACGTAACAGGCAGTGAGCCTGGCAGCAGCAGCAGTGCTTCCTGCTGGGTTCTGGGTGTTCTGGAGACACCTGCAGAAAACCCCACTGACCATCCACACTGATTATTTGGTTAAAGACACTTTTCTGGCTAGTTTTGTAGCCTTAGAGCAGCCTCTCTCCCTGTGTCAGGCCTCCAGTTGTGGCCAGTTGTAATGGAATGTCCAAAGGGAGGGTTTGGATGCTGAGGCCAGCTGGAATTGTGAATCATCAGGGTTAACATGTCAGTCACAGTGAGCTTGGGTGACTCACATATCTCAACCCTCTGCCTCTCATTTCCCTTTGCTTACAGAACATTTACTTAGTCACAGGATACTTATGGAGATTATCAGGGTTCCTGAAAAACTGGAGCATGTTGGCAAAGAGCCCTTCCTCCCACACGGAAAATCCTGCTCATCCTGGGGATCCCTTGGCCTGTGAGGCAGCAGAAGATACAGGCTACAGCTGGTTTTCCTGAGCATTTCCCTCCTGGGCTCTGTGGGGAAATCACTTTTTGCTAGCTGAATCCAGCAGCTCTGGAGTTTGCCATGATTCCCCATTTGGGGAAAAATAATTC
Organism: Hypocryptadius cinnamomeus; assembly: GCA_013400635.1. NCBI lineage: Eukaryota > Metazoa > Chordata > Aves > Passeriformes > Zosteropidae > Hypocryptadius > Hypocryptadius cinnamomeus. The sequence goes on from VYZP01005499.1 coordinate 63,554, forward strand.
CAGTTTGTCTTTTTTTCCTGAAAAAACCCTTCCCCTGAACTGTGTTAAAGGCTCCCCAGTTTGCTGTCACTTGCTGCCTGCAGGGGCTTTGTTTTCCAGCAGATTGTGCAGTGGAAAGTGTCTGTGAAGCTTGGGCTTGTTTTTCCTGGGAATCAGGGGATTAGTTTTCCCTGTCCCTATTTGGCTGTCACTGACTATTGGGCAGTTCTCTAGAATAATTCTTTTTTTACTGGAGTTCATTAGGGGCAGCAGCAAATGGGGCTGAGCTCACGCTTGGCTGGAGCTGGAGGGCACGTCCCAGTGCAAATGTGCTGCAGGGAATCAGCAGAAGTGCCTGCTGGGGAGTCTGAGCTCAGTGTCACATGGCTGAGGCTTGTGCTAATGAAAAAGGGAACTTTAGCAGCTGGTGTAGAAAATGCTGTCTCTGCTCCCTGTGCTTCCTGGGACACTGTGGTCAAGGCCAGCCTTCTCCTGTTGCCATTTTTTGTCCCTGAGGGTGGGATCGAGGTCTCTGGACAGCTCCACACATAGATGGGGGGGTTGTGCCAAAAGATACATTATGTTAGGATACCTCTTTTTCTCCTTAAAGTTTTTTTAGTCAGTAATCCTACTTTTAATGGAGTAGGATTACTACTCCCTACTTCTAATTGTTCCTATTGAGAGCTGCCTTTCTAATGAGTAATCACTCTTCTGTCTCTTGCAGGATTGAATTCCAGAACAAGTTCTACACTGGCACTGGGTTCAAGTTTCTCCCTTTCTCCTTTGATATCATCCGTGAGGGGAGGTTTGATGACTGAGGCCCCCCACTCCAGCAGTGTTAAACGTTGTGTGTGTGTGTGAGACCCCAGCACCAAGGGTGTGGCTGACCCCTCCCTGTGTGTGTGAGTCGTGTGTGTAGTGACAGTAACTTATTGCAGCACCCTTGAGCGTCACCATGGCATCCCAAAGCCAAAAGCTTTGACGTTCTGGGGTAACAACACTGGATCACAGAAACTTTTCGTTCCTTAAGTTTACTCCCAAAGGTACCAAGTGCATGAGGTGTCTGTCTGGTGTGCAGTCGTGTGCTCCCTGTATTGTGCACTCCCTGGCAGCTGATCAAGGCAGAAAAGAAATGGCAGCTGTGCTGAGGGGACAAAACAGCACATGGAGAAAAGGCCCAACGACCTCAGCTCGAGAAGAGTGAGGGCTGTTCCCTCTCTTACTGCTGGAGGCAGTGGTGAGGAGTCCTCGTGCTCTGGGACTCAGCTGCCTGACTGTGGCCTGGGGCAGGATGGGGAGGGATGAGCCTTGGTGCAGACTGTCACTGGTCACTGCAGGTGCTGCCACTGGCAGTGACATTTCTTGCGGTTTCTGGTTTGAAACCAAGGCCCTCGAGGCACATCAGATAGTGCCTGTGTGGGCTTGGCATCGCTGGAGGCAGCTTTTGCTCAGGTGGATGCACCAGTGACTCACATTGTCCTGTGTACTCTCTGGGGAGCCCTTTAAGGGAGAGCAGCAGCCCAGTCTTGCCAAAACAGCTCCATGGCAGGGGGTCTCTGTGGTGTGTCCCTGCATTAGCTGTTGCTTTCTTTCCTGTCTGAGCTGTCAGTATTTCCTTGCACTCCTCAACTCGATGTAGCTGTAGCAGCAGTGGGTGTGTCAGTGCTGTGCGTGACTGCCGTGTTCAATTCTCGCAGTGGAGCTGAGTATTTGTGTATGAACAGATTAGAACAATAACGAGACTCATTAACCTGCAAGCAACGAGGAAATGCCTCAAGGTGCCAGGCTGCTTAAAATTAGGTGAGAATGCTCTGTGTACCTTGCACACTGCAATGTGCATGGGGCACAGGGACCCTTGTGCTGCACCTGGGCAGGCCCTGGGCACTGGCTGTGTTACAGGAGGGTGTGGTGGGCATTCACAGAGGTGTTTGCAGACTGAAGGGTGAAATCAAAGTGTGGCTGCAGGTGGAGCTTTGACACGAGTCCTGCTGTGTTCTGCTGCCTGGGTGAAACACGTTGCTGACAGTCACTGTATACATTAAATGAACTCCACAACAAACACTGTGGCTTGTTTTCTGCTTCCCCAGTGCTCGCTGAGGGGGCTCAGGGCAGCCCCTCATCCCTGACCTACACTGAACACAGCCCCCAGAGCTGCTGGGGACAGCTGGGACCTTGGCATTTCTCTCCAGGATCCTGTCACCTCCATGGCCAGAGCCACGGGGTGGGCAGGGCTGGTTTGTACAGCGAGACCAGCTTGACCCTGGGCTGCGACACCTCTGTGCTTATCGAGCCCCGGCACTATCCCGGGCGGGGGCCGTTTATCCCGGGGCCTCCTGCCCTCCCTGATAGACCCCGTAAAAGTTAAACCATTTTTGTTGTTTAACCCGGGTGCTGTGGGTACCATTCGACGGGCAGTGGGGCACCCCGCTCTGCGTGCCCGGGGCTGTGCCCTGCTCCCGCTTTCCCCGCTCCTCCCGGAGGGCCGTGTTTACTCAGGCCCTTCCTGCCGGACAGGGCATTTCCACATGTGCGGGAGCAGCGGAAGGGAGGGTTCTGCAGGGTTTTGGCGATGGTGTTGTTCATGTCGGTATGTTTCCCATCTCCTGATCTCTCCGGGCGCACAGAGCTGCGGCCCTAGCCTCCCGCAGCTTTGGGACGAGGAACCGGCTTCCCGCTGGTCCGGGGGATGCTTTTCCTGCAGCTGGAGGTACTAGCGGGCCGGGGGAATGTTCTCTGCCCCTCTCACCATTCTCCCGTGCAATCACAACATTTCTGCCCGTTTCCATGGCCCCGGGGTCACAGGCGCAGCCCTGGAGCGTGCAGGAGACCCCGGCCCCCCGTGGGCTGCACCGGGGGTGCTCGGGAGCCTCCTCCGGGCCGTCCCGCAGCCGGGTTCCGTCCTGGAAGTGTCTACGAATTCCCCCTGCGGCTGGGAGAGACCCGGGCAGCCCGAGCTCGCCCCGGGCCCGTTCCCCGGCGGGGTTCGCCTCGGCAGCCAGGGCCGGGGCCGCTCCGGGTGCTGCCGGGCCGCCGGGCCGCTCCCCGGCCCCGAGGCACCGGCGCTGCCCGGTCTTGCAGCGCCCCCGGCCGGCCGGAGCGGGTCCCGGTCAGTCCCGGGAGCCCCGGGCTGATGGATGGGCGGGGCCGCCGCGGCCCGCTTGCCCCGGTCACGGGTGGAAAACGCGAGATTGGAAATACCCCGGAGCCC
>VYZP01005502.1:9023-19551 GCA_013400635.1 Hypocryptadius cinnamomeus
AAAAAAAAAAAAGTAATTTCTACTCATTTATCTCATTCTGAATTTCAATGGAGCCCTTAGTAATATCTCTCAATTCCAGTTTTAAGTATTGATAGTAACCTGCTGTGTGACACATATAATATCCAGCATTGCCTATTGCACCACATGAATCTGTTTCCAGTAAATAAGAATGAGCCTGAGGTAATCTTTGAAAGTGTATATTCAGTTGTGCTAGAGAGCTGTTTGTGGTTAATGGCTGTAACTGTCATAGTCTTGGATTCAAATCCAAAAAAATTCTCCTCCATCCCGATTCCTTTGGTAATTTGCCTATAGCATAAGGCATCAGTGCAATGTCTTGTGATGCACACAATGAGGAGAGTCCAGAATGCAGGTGATTTATAGAAATGGTGAATTGGGCAACTATCCAAGCTTAATTCTTGTTTAGGGTTTGCTCTTACCTTCCACTGGTGTAACACTGAGGCACATGTGTTGTTCTCCTGCTCTTCTGATTATGCTTTCATGAGAGAGGCAGCTGTGTGGGAGGTTTGGATGCAAAGAGCACAGAGATCAAGCCTTGACTTGGTGTGGAGTTGTTAAAAATGCTTAGGGCCATATTCAGATCAGCTGTTGAGAGTTGCAACTCCATTAGTGTAATTTAAGGATGTATTCAAAAGTAGAAAAAAATCTTCTCTTTGGATCACCTTTTTAACCCAACGTTTTGATTTTAAACAGTGTTTTTGAAGAACTGTAAGTGAATCCACATCCAGAATTACATTGCCAGTAGCAACTCTCAGAAATGTCAGTAAAGATAACTTTGAATATGACATATTGTTAAGTTTGGATCACTCCCTTGTCAGTGAGACAACTTCTCTGCAAAGCATCATTAGCTCATGTCTCCTCTAGGCAAAAGCACTGAGAATTTTATATTTAAAAAACAAAAAAAACCAAAACAAAACAAAAAAACCCCCAAAAAAACCCCAAAAACAGAAACAAAAAACCAAACAAAAAACCACCAAAAAACCAAACAAAAAACCCCAAAAAACAAAAAAAAACCCACTACTAACGACTAGGAACATCTGTAGAATGAAACACCCTTCTGTGTTTATTTTCAGGTACACAAACTCCCATAGTAGCACAATCCTTTAGAGATGTTTGCCCTCCTCAGTTTGTACTCCTCAGGCCAGTACTGAAGACACCAAGTAGAAATTTGTGGAGTTTCTGTATTTTGGCATATCAGTTCTGATTCCCTTCTGTTTCATTGATCAGATCTCTGCCTATCAAAGACAAGGTGGGAAAAAGTGCTGTGTAACCTCTGCAAAAATGCAAACAGCATCACTAGGCCAGACTAGCAGAGCTGTCACCTCTCCAAATTAGTGAAAATGAGAAAGAAAGGAAGAGGCACAGGCAAGCAAACAAACAAAAAAAAAAAATAGAGAAATAAATAAAAATGAAAGCATGCCTCTACGTCTCTGCTTTTAAAATTTTTAAATTGGAAAAATTCTTCAACTCCAAATCTGTCAGTTTGTATCCTGTAATTACTGCCAGCCATATCTGTTCAAGCAGATATTATTCTAAATAGATAAGCATAAAGACTCTGATGCTCTTGGTGACTGAAAGAGGAATATCATTATCTGTTGATTTATATTTACCATTCCTGGTCCAGGTGCTTTCCTCCTCTGTTAAGTATACTGAAGATTATATGCAAAATTGCACAACTTAATGGGCTGAAGAAGTTTGACAAGAACACTTAAATTGTCACTGTTTTTCCAGGGTTGCCCCTGCAGGTGATCTGCTGACATTCACAAAGGTCTATTCTAACAAACCAATTGGAGAAGTTCTAAACTTTGCACATTCCTTGGTAGCAAGGGCAATTTTACAATTTTAGGAAAGTTAAAGAAGGGAAAATTTTATTGTTAATATTTTTATATGGAAATGGAAACCTAGAAATTTGTATTTCTATTTGATTCAACCAAACTGGAGTCCTAACTATTCAAACTCACTGTCAACAGTTCAGAGCAAATCCACACCCCAATAAAGTCACTACAAAGACTCATTTAAATCAGAATCACAGGGTGCTGGGACTGTAAGTATCCAGACCAATGGTACCTTGTCAGCAAATTTATGAGATTACCACAAATCTCCTGCAATTCATGACTTGCACCCTTGTAATCTGCCCGTACAGAAAGGTAAAATACAGCTTGAGTCTCTTTCAATCATGTGTAAAGGAACTGCAGGAGACTCTGCTCAGATGATGAGCAGTATCCCATCACACATCTGCAGTTCAGTTGCTTTTACTGGTGTGTTGAAGTCCCAGATCCCCTTTAGCTGCTATTTTCAATCTGTTTATTTTCTTTGGGTTGCCCAGTGGCAGGATGGAGCTTCATTTTCATTTCTATGCCTCAATAGTCAGGACTGGTCACTGATTTTTGTCCAGTTAAAGCACAAAAGCAAAGCTGCATAGGAAGTCTAAGCAGGCTATGGTTAAATTCAGGGCTGCTTTGTAGAGGGAACAGGACAGGTGGACACAATCACTGAGTGGTTCAGCCTCCTGGAATCAATGACAAGTCCTCACAGAAAAGAAATTAAAGCCTGGGTCCAAAAGGGATCCAAATATAACCACATTATCTCATGTCTCTGTGTTTCTGGTGGTGTGTCAGTGAGCAGTGATGTGTTGCATCAGATTGCCACATCCCAAGTACTGGATGTCATATCAAACAAGTGAAACACTGCCTAGCAAACACCAGACTTAATATGATTCATCACCCTGAATAATCAGTATGTTGAAACCCTCTGTAATCTGTGCTTAGAAATATGCAGTGGTATTTTTTTTCCCTCTAATCTATAGCTGTAGAATGGAAACCATAAGGTCAGACGTGAAATAGTTTGGAGATAAGCCAGCCGGTGAATGGGGGGAAAAAAAAGGTTTTAAAAGAAATAAACTCACAGAGATTTTTCACTCCTTAGGAATAAAATTTAAGTATCTTTCCAGGTGGAAGGATAAAATGACATGTCAGCTGTGTCAGTAAAGTGGAAGGAAATGTTAATTCCCTCTTCTCCACAAACATCTCATGTGTGCCTCAGTTTTCCCCAAATGGTAATATTTTAATGTACCATGAGAAGACAAGGAAAATAAATGTGTTAGTGAATGTGATGCACTTGAATCCTGTGTCAAAGAATGCACAGAAAAATGAGCAGAAATTCAGGTGGAAGACTGGACATGTATGTCAGAGCCTTTCTTACTGAAATGCAGACTATAAAATAAACAAAAACCCCATAAATTGACACTGAGTTGGTGTGTTTTCTGTTGAGCTTAAGAAGTCAGTCAGACAGACTTTGTCTCTTCAACCAGAGCCAAACTTGTGGGGTTTGAGTGCTTCAAGAGCAGCATCAGTTCGAGCCAAGATGTTTCCCCTTCCTGAGGCTGTAGAGCCGCGAAATTCTGTCTTTATGAGAAACCGTTCTTTTGCCAAGGAGAAAATCAATTGAGTGTTAAAGGGCCTACACTGCTCACTGTTTGCCAAGAAACCTCTTCAGCAGTGTTAGAATTACAAATTGAAGTTGCTAAGTGTTTATTTGCATTTACAATGTCACTTGAATCTAATACTAGGACTTGGTTTTGGGACTACAAAGGATGGAGAGATGTCTTTATTTCTTGACTCTTGTTTCAATGAGCTGATAGAATGTGCTTTTACAACGGTCCCACAGCATGTACTGACACCTATAATCATTGCTACATTTTCACTATTAGCCTGGATTAATAATTCATTAATGAATGGAATTAATTTCTTAATGATTTGCTATACTTAAATCCTGAACATTTTAAAATTAGGAAAAAAGGCCAAGTTTAATGAAGGGTTTGGAATCAGTTGGTGTAAAGCTAAATTAAATTGTGTGCTACAGAGCACTGCAACCACGATTTGGAGTCAGGATGAAAGGGAAGGAAATCAGAAATAATTTCCTGATTCTCACAACATATCAAATCATGAATGATCAAGATTTGCTAGTATATTTTAATTAAGAGTAATTTCAAGGAACACGAGTCCTGAAAGGGGATCTCAGCTATCTCCTAGTGTTTACAGTGCATGAGGAAAACACTGCATTCAGCTGTCCTTGCTGTCTCATGCAGCCCATGCTAAAGAGCTGCCCAATATCACATCTGACAGGCTTTCCCCATCAAAAGGACATTCTCAGTCACCTCAGCACGGACTGCAGAAAAGTGCAGGTCCAGAGGAGGGAATTGCCCTTCAACACTGATCTCAAAATGCCCTTTGACTGTTTTTTCACAGGCGTGGGGACAGGCCAGGGTTTTGGTACACATGAGGGCACAAGACAGAAGCAAGGACCCTTCTGCTCAGGGATGAGTGTCACAGATGTCTCTGCTGTGACTTTTTGCTCCAGATATGTGGATGGGACTTCATGTGAGGTTTGTGAATGGCAGCTACCCTGCAGTTCTGAGGGACAGCATTGCTGTGTGAAGGTGACAAGGCACTCCCTGCAGTGGCAGCAGTGCACAGGCACAAAACAAACCACAGGTTTTGGTCTGCTCTCACTGGGTCTACTTGTGAGCTGCAAAATAACAACTTGAGTCCATCTAGAAACCACAGCTGGACTGCAAACAATGTCATTGAACAAAGAACGGCAGCATCATCAAATCTGTTCTCAGAAATCTCTTTCCTTGTGCTGGGTTAGTGCACAAGGGAGACACAGCACACATATTAATGATTTTGGGCAACATGTTGCTCTTACAGTAATTGCTTTTACTGTTATCTTGGAGACTTTGAAATGACTGCAGCAGATGTATTTTGTGGTGCACCCTGGTATAGTAGTGCTTCCATTTATTATTTATCTCTATTTGGCTCTCTTTCGCCTTTTTTTTTTTCTTTTTTTTTGTGTTTGTTTTAATGTCTGCTTTATCTTGGTTTTAGAGGGCCTGTTCCTGGTTTTGGAAGGCACCAGATTGCTAATTTGACCTCAGGCCAGGTGCTCACTTGGTATTAGCATTATAAATAAAAGTAGGATCAAAAAATCATAAAATAATTTAGTTTGGATGGGACTTCTGTTGGTTTTCTGATCTTCTGCTCAAAATAGGTCCAAGTTGGAAGGTAGATTTGGCAGTCATGGTAGTTCAGGCTGCTTGGGGCTTTTCTCTGACTAATTTTTTTAGGATATTTAATTGTGGACATTTCACATCCTCTCTGGGTTACTGTTCCAGTGGTTAATCAAACTTCACATTAAAAAAATTAGAAAAATAATCCTAGTATCTAATCATTGTTGCCCTTGTAAAAAAATATGCGTGTTGCATGGTGTTCCTCAGCTGTGGTCTCCTGAGAAAGGTCAGGTGCATATGTTCCATAACCTCTTATCAGAGAATTAAAGGCAGAAATAAGAAACTCCCTTAACCTTCTCTTCCTAAGGCTGAGCAAACCTGGTTCATACCCCCTCTCCTAATAAAACCTGTGCCTTGTTATTTTAATGGCCTTGTTCTGGGCTCACCCAAATATCTCAATGCCTGTTCTGTACCTGTAGCCTCAAACCAGGGATGGGTTTAGTAAGCATTACTCTGGCAACCCTGAACTCCCAATGTTTCCCATCAAAGTAGGTTCTGACCAGAGTGAAGCTGGAACTCAGAACCATAGGTACAAAATGAGAGCTGAGGAGGTGCAAAAGAATCTGTGCTAGAAACCAGCATGGCTTCTCTGGTTTTTCATTCCTGAATCCAAAGGTCTCAGCACTGTGTGGGCTTAAGAATGCAATTTAGGCTGTAGAAATTTGAGCTACTCTGCATTTAAGCAGAGAAGGAAAGGATCAGGTGAGTACCAGCTCACAGTGATTGTTTGTTTTTCTCCAGTGCTGACCGTTCAGAATTGTTTTAGCTTTTGTAAACCTACTGCCAGTTTGACACATTCTAACGCTTTCCTTGTCCCCATAATCGGTGCAGACAGATACAAGCAGAGCTATCTCCAAAAACCAGGGTAACCTTCATGCAAAAGCCACGTTTGAAATGCAGCAGCAAAATGCAGTTACACAAAGAGAGCTTTGCAGGATCCCGGGACTCGGAGGAAGACGGCATCCAGAGGAGCTGAGAGCCACAACCAGCTTCAGTCCCCATTCTCCTCGAGAGCACAGAGATCCCAAACACGCCCCCAGCAGCCCACAGAGCATCTTGGGGCTAGGCATTCTCAAGGAAAATTAAAACACCAATCCTTAACAGATAGATATAAGAGCCTGACTGATGAGAGACTCAATTGCAAGACTAGAAGACCCATTAGCATTGGGATATATTAGGCAGACTCCTGGAGCTCTTCTGGTTTAGTTTTGCCTGAAAGGAGTTTGGTTTTTATGCCTCAACACACCTCTAGTGTGAACAAGAAGACACTATGTGGGAAAGATGGGCCTGTTCACTTCAAAAGTGCTCTTCTGATCTGAGCTGAAGTGCTCATGTAGAAGCACTAAAGTCTATTTCTATTTCACCTCCAGTCCAAGGATATTAAACAAAGTAGATGGATCTTCCTGTTCTGTTAGCAACGGATGTATTTATTTGACAGCAAATAGCATGGAAAGGAAGAAAGTGTGTTTTGGGGCCTCATCAAATTTTTCTAATTGGATTTTAGTGTGCAATTTTTTGCAGTAAGTGAGATGATGTAAAAGATGTCCAAATCTATTCTTTCCATTGTACAAATCCCTTTGCCTTTGGGATCAAGTGTAAAATGTGCCTTGCCAATTTCACTTGCAATTGGGGTCAACATTTGGGGTCTGTATATTGGCACAGTACATATTAAACATCACTACTCTTCACAAAGTGTTTTTTCCAAGCATAAAATGTTATTATTCTATGATTCCATGATTTGTCTAAATTGCCCACCATTCATTAAGACGATCTCTAAATATTGCTAGGAGGTTGAATCGTGCTCCTGTTGTTGGAATTTATTGAGTATGACTCTGGTTTCCTCTGTGTGAAACACTGTAATAAAACCATAAAGCAATGCATCAGAGCTGTGATATAAAGGACACACTTTTTATGATCAGATACTGTACCTGTTATATGGAATATCTGTTCAGAATAGATGTGACAGACTCCAGAGACAGTGAATCACTGAGCTCTGCACTCCCCCCAGCCTCTCTGCTGGATGCTCAGACACACCTGTACACACTTGTAAATATCTCTGACATCAACTCACTTCTCCTCAGTCACAGAGAGAAAAAAAGAGTGAGGACAAGTTATCACTAAGGAAATATCAAGCCAGGGAAAAATTTTCTTTTCTTTCCTTTCCAGAAATGGAGGAATACATTCGCCACCAACAATTTGTGATTCTCTCAAATGTTTTCATTCCACTAGACACAAAATAACATCTGTGAATAACCCTCATTCAGTCATCAGGAGTTCACTGGGTTTCAGCTGCTTTGTGTAGCTTGTGGGTCAGATGCTGCATTTGTGCACCCTCAACTCCAAAAGTTTTCCCTCTGCAAATGTCACCCCAGCAGCGCATATGTTGAGTTTCAGGATGCCTCCAGCTGATCTAAGGGGATTATTGAATACACTGTAAATCCTGTCCACAGAGGTCAGTCCTAGCTGCAAGTGAGCAGAAGCTCCTGGGCTTTGGCTGTGAGGGTCCCTGGTGGCTGACCTGGGGTTTGTCACAGTCCCTGGCAGTTCTGGGGTACCCAGCAGCTGACCTGCCTGCTTCCCCCATGGCATTACCACTGTCCCATATCACCTGGCAGGGTGACCCCAACTGGTGGCCTTAATACCAATATGAGGTACCAGTGGTGCTGTTTCTCTGGGTGGATGCTACATTTGAGAGCTAGCCAGAATTAAGTCTAGAATTCATATAAGAAAAAGAATGATTGTGTTTCATAAAGCTAAAAAAGCAATAATGCAAAGATGTCAAACTAGGAACAAGGTCCAAGTAAAAACCTGCCTTTGAGCAGAGATTCTTTGGGCTTACCTGTTGGCCAGCTTCCTCCACTTTAATAGTTTTCCATTGCTATTATGGAAGCTACTGAATGTATTGCACCGGTTTCTGTAGCTGTCACAGGAATGGCAAGTGCTTTTGCTCCTTGGGGATGATATTCATCCTTCTGTCTGTCTCTTAGTGTAATAATACAGCTTCATTCATACTGTAGCTTGCAATCTTTAGTGTAGTTCCCTTTACAACATCCCTGGGAGGTAAGAAAGTACTGGGACGTGAAGAAGTGCTTTCCCCTTTTTGTAGGACAAATGAGACAGGAAAGAAATGTTGAGGTTTTACAGCACATAAGTATCTATTGCTCATTTAGAAGAAAAATAAAACCTCTGCAGAATCTTCTATGATTCATGAAGTGTGGGAGGCAGAGGAGGTGAACCCCAAAATACCTCCAGCCTCCAGAGTGGGCTTCTCCTTCTCCACAACACTTCCTCTCCAGACAGAGGGGAGTTCAGCCCTAAGGGGTAATGATACCAGTGGTTTTCCATTTCACCTTGGCATGTCATCTACAACAAATCTCTAACACAAGGAATTCCTCCTACAGGTTTCACTTACCTATCACTTCCTTTTCCAAATAAATCAGCACTGATTTTTCAGACAGGATTGCCTGCTCTAGGTAAAACATGATCACGAAGAAAATAAATACAATGAAAAAAGAAGTCCAGGAAAAATGTGCAAAAGCCATGCAAAAGTAATCAACACCATTCAGTTCTCAGGGCAGCCTAACTAGGTTCATTCTGTTTTGCAAAAAGGTATGGGTTTAATGTTCAGACAATTCATAGCTGTCTGACTTAGAAATATTTCCTTAGATTAGTTATTCATGTATATCTTTAGATAAAAAGATATACTTGGCTAAAAAAAGGGAAAATATAAGGGTCAGTAAAAATATTCTACATGCCTACTTCAGCAGCAGAACATGTGAGGCTTTAGAAAATAAAACTTCCTGCGGGGGAATCAAACATTTTTCTCTCAAGTAGGGAAGTCATTTTGATAGACTGAATCATTCCATTTATCAGCACAAAGCTCTTTGTTTCAGCTCAAATTGTGTTGTGTAGCACTAATGATGACATCATGCAAAGAGAAAGCAGGAAGATAATAAAATGATGAAGTGCAGGAATCCTGCATTCCAGCTTTGCAGACTTTTTGTGTTGCTTTAGGTGTTGTTTTGATCAAGGCATGAACAAATATTGGAGTGAAAGCATTTTCCACTCCATAGTAAAACCTTGATTTACAACAGCCTCGACTTACAACATTAGGAAAGGGGTTTATTCTTCTTTGACAATTGTCTTACCATTTAAGTTTGCCTCTGAGGATGTAATTTTTAAATAAATATAAGTGAACCTAGAGCAGGATTATATACTAAATAAAATTCTTCCTGGGGTAGAATTTCAAGTTTGCATCTTTCTCAAAGAGCAGTTTTAAACTTCTCTCTTCTCTAGAATTGCTTCTAGATGTGTGGACTGCAGTCATGCAGGTTGTCCCTTCTACCCACCTCTCTAAGTGACTGTCAGCCTATAACTGTGATGGCTCTCTACATCCTGTCTCTGGCCCAAAAGGTTCCTTGGAAATAACCAGCAGGTAAGAAAGAAAGTCCTCTGTTCTCTCACCCATTAGGATAACTTGGCAGCTTGGTGGAGGTATTGCCAAAGCTTTCAATTGCATCCCAGCTCATCCAGGTAAGAGAGACCAGGGTTTCACTGAATGGCAGCTCAACAAAGCCTTGCAGAGCTGCACAGTTCCCCTGGGACAGTTCTGGGTTTGTGGGTAGAAGGTGCCATTGCTGTGTACATCTGTCTCATCTAAACCAGCAACAGTGCCCCTGCAGTCCCAAAATCCGTGACTGTTTTCCAATCAAAAAGAAATAGCGATGCAATATATCTCATTCTTGTGTTCTGTTACAGCAGGGTGGGAATAATGTTTGAAGGTAACAGTCAAGATCTACTTCCAATTCAAAGTTAGGACCCAACCTGGGTAAATGCTACTGCTCAGAAAGTTTGTGACCTCTTGATTTTTTAACCCATTTAAGGTGGTTTTATTTGTCTACACTCCTTCAACAGCTGGTGACTCCACTACTCCTTGTATTATAAGGAAACAGCACAGAGCAATTGTTTTCCCAGAGGCTTTGTACTCTAAACAGGTAAAAAGGAACAAATTATTTTCCACAGATTCCTAAGGGAACACTGATCTTTGCATTAAGTGACTTTACCAAATGAATAAAGGGGCAGGGGAAGGTCAGGAGGAAGTTACTTTTGTAAGACAAATTAAACAGATCTAACTTTGTACCTTAATTCCCATATCAATTATTCTTGAACACTTAAGCAATTACTTTGCTGTAACACAGAACACCAAAACAGTGCATATTAAGTGTGTATTAGATCATAACCAAAGAAAATTAACTTTAGGTGCTTGCTGTGCACTCGGATCACTGCTTGTAGTTAAGACTGCCTGACAAATTCCATTAAAAGACCTTTTTTTCACCTTTCACAAGAAACAAGTTCAGGATGCAATTTCTCTTGCCAAAAGTGCCCTTAGGCTGATTTTTTTCCCTTTTTTTTTTTTTTTTTTTTTGAAAAATTTTTATTTAA
>VYZP01005502.1:19589-63271 GCA_013400635.1 Hypocryptadius cinnamomeus
ATAGTTGTTACATTTCTGTGAACAAAGGGGAAGGGAAAACATACTTTAATTTTGTCTCTGAGTGAAAAGAAAAAAAATTTACGTCTGGCAAACTGCTATACCACAACAAGAGACTTGAAAATTAGGCTGGTTCCTCCACTGTCAAAAGCACACCTTTTATTTACCTGGTGATTATTGATTTTTTTGATCCAGTCAATATGTGCTCATAAAAGACTTGTTAGAATTTGGAAGCTGAAGTATTTGAAGAGCCCATCTGCCCTGAGCTTAGCCCACTCTTTAATCTGCCAGATAAATGCACATGGCAGTTCCACAGAGTAACCGAGTGCTGTTATCTTGGCTGTGATGGCTGAGCAGAATTTCCCTGCAATTTGTTTCAGCTCACAGCTGGATACTACTGAGGGAGAAAGCTTAGAAATTCTGAGAAAAGAGATCTGTGTTCTTTACTACTGGTGATGCCCGTGCTGTACAGAAGAAGAAGGAAAATTCCAGCACACATGGGGAAGTAGGGACATTGTGCAGGAAATTTATGAGAAAGAAAGTAATGAGAAAAAAGAAAAGCTGATGTGTGGCTAGGACAGGAATTCACTCCTGTGTAAAACTGATATGGCTTTTCCTGATGTGTTCATGTGTTATGCACAACAGGACAGAGGAGGATTCCAAAGGCATGTTCTATCCAAATACTCGATTGCAATATTAACACTTGTTCAGTAAATTGCTTGGCTTTATCCTTCTTCGACACAAAAAAAAAAANTTTTCCTTTTTTAAAACAAAAAAAAAAAAAAAATTATCTTCAAACAAAAATTCAGATGCTGACAATGTCTAAGAAAATCTTCTTGTATGTTTAGTTCTGAGTACTGAATAGAAATAAATACATTCTCAGGAGCAACTATTTACAGAACTATCTGGGGGGTTATTTCCAGCAGAAATGTAAATTCCGTAATTTAACTTTCCTCTTAGCCAACTCATTGCTTGTTCTTGCTGGATCTGTTGAATGGATGGCTCTTCTGAGATGCTCAGTAGTTCCATGGTAAGAGTTTTTCAGTTATACAACAGGCACTAACCAAAACAGCTGTCTTAAATAACAATAATTCATAAAATCTCAGTGCCCGTGGTGCAGGATCAGCTGCATACCAAAGTGGTAAGAATCAGGGGATAGAATTGCAAATTGGGATTCAGTGGAGATCAATAAACTACAAAGGAAAATCCAGAGTTATCTGAACCTCTTCAGCAGTTTTATTATTAGTCCATGGGGATGTTACTGGTGCTGGTGGACTTTCTGTCCCCAGAACTTGGCCATCTTCCTTCCCTTTTACTTTGCTTAAAATCTCAGACTTCCAATCTGCTCTTCTCCTAAAGAGGTGATGCACAACTGCATTTTCTCATTCTCAAGCCACCATAACATCTGTCCTTGAAAACAATGCTCACTGAAATTACTCTCTTTTGTCTTGCATGAAGATGACTTTTTTTTTCCTATTATTTGACCTGCTCTGCAGATGTGGAGTAAAATTCATTATGGATGTTGACATTTTCCTTCCAGTTCCATATTCACAAATAAACATTTCATTACAGTCAGTATGAAATACCTTGTAAAAGGTGATTTTACATTATCAGATGCAGCTCATTCATGTTGGAGGGTAAAGCAGGCTGATGGTGGAAATGTGTGTCTGTTGTTTTGAGGTAACACCATATTGGAGCTGAACCACACAGACTGCCATCTGATTAATAGGCCCTCCCACCCAGAGCTGCTAAGGTAAAATAGATGGCAGATTTTTGTTATTTTGGGCACACACTTCTCCACATGACACGGGTATGTCAGCCAGCACAGTGTGTGCTCACACACACTATTTACATTACTTGATCCACACTACCTGTCTAGGTTTCCAAAACTAATTTTTTTTTCCTTTACTGATAGTAACAATGTGAATGACCCTAGAGGAAGCATTTTATTAACTACATTTCAGTCCCTTCTTGTTATTTTTCATGTGTTTAAACCAGCAGCTTATTCTATGCACATCCCAGTTTGTCCCATCCTCATATTCAAAAGCTCCATGAGCACGCTTCAGAGCACAACACTTAGTGTAATAACAAGATTTTTTTCTCTTGTTACTTTGTCCAGAGTTTTAAGATTCATGTCTAATTCCAAACACCCATTTTAACCATTTACTCTAGACATACATACACAACTGTGTGAAATCTCCACGAAATCGTCTGGCAAAATCCAACTAGGCAGTTCCCTGGATTACATGGCTGTGTTGCAGCCAGCTGCTCCAGGCTAGATGTACATCCAAAGGGCACTGCTTTAAATTTCAAAGCCCTCATACAGCTTTCTCTGAAACTGCTTTATGCAGCCAACCAGCTACAGACCCAGGAAAAGCTGTCAGCTGCTACTCACTGTAAATCCTCCCCTCAGCATCCTTTCTGCTTTTTGCTACTTCTAAACAACTCTACACTCATCCACCCTAACTGAAAGGAACCTATCTGAAAAACTAGCTTGAGTATACCGCCATCTCTTATGCTACTGTCAGTTGTATCCATCACAAAGGACAGAAAACACTAGTGATGCTGAGCAGGAACAACAATGGAGCAACCCTTTGATTGATCACTAGTTATTCTCCTAGAAAGATAGACCAGAATCCTGATGGTCACCTTTCCACCTTGGCCTTTGTAGGTTAGACACTGGGGGCTGGTCACTTGCTGTGATTCCCAGGCAACCAAGCATCAGCAGGGCCTGTGTGCCACATAACATTCTCCTCTTTAACAGGAAAATCAAAATATATGATGGCTAAATGGATGTTAGGTCTTTGTGTGGATGAGGCTTGGGTTTATCTTCCCTTAAGGTCACCACAAGGAATGCAGATAATTTTCACTTCTGACAGCTTGTCATATCAACCATTTTTAAGAGAATGGCTCATTGCTCTAATTTCTGAACCAGATTTCAAGGAACATCATCTACTGCTGCCTCCTCTGTCCTCCCACATGATGTACACTGTAATTCTGGGAGGATCACAGGGCTGTGGGAGCCAGTCTCTTGAGTGTTTAATGTCTGTAGTTTATATTTTTATTCTCTTGACTCCAACCCAAGAACTGGAGAGGACATGTGCAGTTACTTGGATCTTCAGCAACATGAAAATTGTACCTCAAGTATTCCTTGGTGTTTGTTGATCTGGTCACTGCTGCTGGGCAGCTGTGAAGTACCCCCCAGTATCCTTGATTTTCACCCACTGGTGAAATTTGGTTTTCCTCTGATTGCTCAGATTATCCATTTTTGAGAACAATAAATTTCTACTTTTTGAGAGCATATTTATCATTTTGTGGCTGGAGCACCATGGGAACTGAGATGAGCGATCAATAATGACAACACCTCTCCTTTTCCTTACCTCCAGTTCCAGTCACATTATGCCATGCCTTGCTCTGGGGAGGCAATCCAGGAGTGTGATGGATCATTCTATCTCTGAGGTGAGCAAGCCTTTGTGATGCATCACCTCCAAAGAGGGGAAAAAATGCCAACTACTATCAATCCCAGGCCTGGGATCCTTCTTCTTGAGGACAAAAAAGTGTTGCTTACATGGATGATAGATTTTTCCACAGCTGCTTTTCAGTTGCTATCATTCAAGGAGATGAGGGTGGTCTAATGCATATTTGACCTCTGCTGCAGGGAATGAATTCTGTATTTGCAGGTTTCATGGCTCATCCAAACCCTCCAGCCAAGATCTTAGCTCAAAAGTAAGGTCTGGTTTCAAAGTCCCATCTACTGATTCATCCACATGCCTAACTAATTCTCTGGCTCATCTCAGGCATGTTTAGTCTTTTGTGCCTAGTTTTCATCTTCCACAGTTGTTAAGTGTGTTAAAAACTTCTTGATGTGAAATCCACATCACTCCTTGGTTTGCATTTCCAGACCACAGAGTCTGCAACCAACCCTGCAGCCTGAGGCTGTTGCTTGTTGTAACCCAGGATTTACCTAAAAGGTGTAGAGTCTTCAAATGCCAGGGGTGTGATGTTATTCCTGCCACATGAACTGTCCTGTTCAGTCTCCAGCTGCACAACTGAGAAAAGCAGAAGCCACCCTGGCAGTGTCTTTACCCTGATATGCCAAGCAAGCCTTAGCCCATCTGACAGGGAATTACACAGGGATAGGCACAAGGATCTCTTACAGTCATGAGCGACATCTGCTTGCCAGCATCTCTCACTTGCTCAGGGCCTGTGGGCAGGGAATCAGGGTAGGACAGCTTTCCTCAGTGCTCTCTGGAATCCTTCTTTTACAAACTATGGAATGGTAGCAGGGCCCTTTTCTCTTGCATATTTTCGGTAACTTTCTTGGCCAATTTTGTCTCAAATTACTGATCTCCATGGGTATTTCTTTTCAGTTTAACTTGTCCAGAAAAAGTATTATAGTGGCTTTTCACCTTCCTAAAAGGGTTTAACAGACCTTTAGTGTTTAAGGGATTTTGCTTATATATATATATATATACACACAGAATATATATGCATACACATACCTCTTCCATATTTTACAGGATTATTGCCTTTAACTTAATTGTTTCAAAAAGTTATTGGATTGATAGGAACATTCTCCTTACTGCCTATTTCTTCACCAAGTGGCAGTCCAGGTTTCACTTTGTCATGGCCAGGTCCTTGTTCTTGCTGGTGGTGGAGAAGACCCCCCCATAGGAAAACCTGAGATATCAGAAGTAGTATGGATAATCACAAGTCTTCAGTCTGCCTATTCTGGTGCCCAGTCATAGAGAATATTCATTTTTCTGAGCTTTCTAATTTTTGTTCTTCTGGCCCTCTATCTTGTACTCCTTAATGTCTTTCTGTTGGGTCACTTATATTTTGGCATCTTTTGCTATGCAAAAACATGCAAACAAGCTTATACTGAGCAGATTAGTTATGGCTGACATCCAAAAGAGATCAGAACATTTCAAGTCATGGCATAACATTGTAAGCCCTGCACAAACATGAGATTTGAGCATTTTGAATTGCACAAAACAAGATCTGGTCGGATAAACAAAGAGAGAAAAAGTGAAAGACAGGCAGAGACCTAGGTGGCAATGTTTCCTTCTATAGAGGGAATTTTAAACAAGAGCATTTGACTAATGTTTCCAGAGATGAGACTGGTTGAATGCCAAAACACAGTTTTCATAACCTTTAAACCTGAACTATGTAATTGTTGCATGAATCAAAAGAAAAAACAGTGACAGGTATGAACAAAGAAAATCTGTCAATCATGTGGAAAGGGGAAAGCTTTATGCTGCAAGTAAGACAGCAAAAAGAGTTGGGGAAATTAGAATGAAGAAAAAAAAATAGTAACATTGAAATTAAACTATTTCCCCAGGTTGAAAAGAAATTTCAGTCATAATTAAAAAGCCTACACGCATGTGACTTGCTGTCATCTAGAAACAATTATAATCCTGCAGTGGCTGAGAAAACAGATGCAGTCCCTCTGAATAGCTATAAATTAAACCCAGTTCTTTCTCCCCCTTTGATAAGGCATCCCAAAGTGAGCCAGAGCACACAGCTATTACACACTAATTAGTGAGACAAGGCACAGCCTCCCTTTACCAAGCAACCACTCAGCTGCAGCCCATTTCTTCCTCCTGTCTGCCCCTTTCAGCTTTACAATGCTTCAGCAGAGTCATGCAATAGGGCAACAGCAGCCACGGTGGTCTAAAGGGTCAAATTTCATAAGGAGAAATAGTGTCTTTATATATCTTTATATAGCTGAAAAAATTGAGCCAACTTCAGGCTCTTTAATCTTTCCCAAAGGCTTGCCTAACATCTTGTCCTTTTTCCCAGCTATGCCTGTTACTTTAATAAAAGATTTGGTCTATCCCCACAGCCTTAATATCAGAGACAGGACAGTCTGAGACCATTCACTCTTTGCTTAATCCATGGGGTAAAAGCAATTATTCTACAATTTTAGGAACTGATATGACAGGAGGAAAAGAGCCAAACTGCCACTCCACATGCACTGCATTTCAAATGTAAATGTCTTGCTGAGCTCTGGCAATATTAAAATAGCCTCTTGGCTGTCAGAGGCTGCCCATAGGACTATCATTCTCTAACACAGAGTGAAAGTGAAACGAGATAACCCTGTGATGGGAACGGGGGCCTGAGGTAATTTCTCTTACACCATAAAGCTGCTGAAAAGATTAGTAATTGGAAACTGCTCTTAGAAGGGTCTAATAGGATTCACCTCCCTAACCAGTGAGGTAACTGGTAGGGTTACCTCTGAGGTCATTAATTAGTCACTACTTTAAATGAGCCTCTTTCCCTGTAACTTTATCCTTCTAAACTTTGTAACTTCAGTGCAGTCTCCATTTCAGGCATATGGTTTTTCCCTCAATGAGGCTCTTAGCAAGGGGTAATTCCCCCCTTGCCAACAGTGATCAAGAAGTAATAAAACAATCTGGAATCTTTATTTATGCATTAGATTTTCCTATCCAATAGATATATTTATATCTTAAATGCAGATTATTAAAAAGCTGATGATCTTAGTACTATGTCAAATTTAGCAAAGAACACAGTGTGTTTACTTCTAAGGCTCATTTCTGCTTTTCTTTATTTCCAGAGGCTTAGAAAGAGAGTCTCTTAATGAACCTTTGTTAATATGCACATTTATATGATCTGATTGGCCCCTGCAGCAGCTTAGGAAAACCTGTGAAAAGGCAGCTGACAGAGTTACCAAAAACCCCTGCTAATTGGAATTATTAATTGTTTATAGATGCATTTACCACAAAGAGAAGAAATAAAAGGCAGTGACAGAAAACCCCTCAATTTTTCAAGCCAGACAGTCTGCTAGCAAAATGGTAGTAAGAACATAGAAAATGTCACTGTTAAATGGCACATCATCAAGTTCTAATTATGTGTCTTTTTTTTTAAATATCAATCCTACAGGTAAGATCAAAGTCTGTAACTTCGTGATCTGATCTCTGCTCCAGGAGCCCTTTCTGCCACAGGTAGCTGAGTACCTGCAGAGGCTGCAGCCCTCTCAGACACAACAGGCACATGGCTGGTCCCACGGGTGCTTTAGCTTTTGTTAGACCTACCTTTAAGTGCTTTGCTGACTTGGCTAAGGGTCATTGGAAAGGAGCTGGCACAGACTCAGAGCCAGCAGTGCAGCTGGGAACTGCACCCTGGGCTGAAAGCCTCCTTCACTAACTGCCCTTCCCTCCACTGTCAGCCCTTGCTACTCAAAGCACAGGATGATGAATTCCTAAATGAAAAAAGTAAAGCTGATGAAGAAATATACAGAAGAATTGTAAAAAGCTTGGGTATTCACTCGTGGAGGAGGGGACTTCGGCTCCAGCTGGGCTTGGTCCAGAGGATAGACAGGAGATGCTCGGAACTGCCACACTGGGATGAGATTCAGGACTGAGAGGAAGCCTCTGCCCCCTGGAAGGGCTGCCTGAGGGAAGGATTGAGTGTTTTGCATTGCTTTTGAACTGGGGGACCCAAACTTGAGCTTGCTAAGGGCAATTTGCCAAGAGCCTGAGGGCTGCCCCTGATCTGTATAGGCATTTGCATTAAGTGGTTTTTGTTGTGATTTCTGGGGTTTGGGGTTTGTTTCGAATTCTTGGAAATGCTCTTGGTATGTTGGCAAGGTTTTATGTGACAAACACTCTCAGTAGAACTCATACATCTGACCCTGAGAGGAAAAAACCGTGCACAAGCACCAACACTTCTCACCCACTGCCTGCTCTGCTTCAGCTCTCCTCAGGGAGAAAAGCCTTTGTGTACCCAAAAGGGGCATCTTCTAGGTCTCTAGCACTCATTCTCATGGGGGGTTTCTACTTAACACCTGCTAGAAATACAATGGAGCAGAGAGGAACCAGTCTGAAAGATCCCTGAGTGTGTGGCAGAAAACTTCCTTACACAGCTGGTGAGGAGTCAACTAGGGAAGGTGCCCCCTTAGACCTGTTTGTGAACACAGAAGGGATTGTGGGTGATGTGATGGTTGGAAGCCACCTCTGGCTTCCAAAGATCATGAAATTACAATTTTTGGTTCTTGGAGAAGTAAGGACAGAGGACAGCAGAAACAGCCTGTCTGATATGAGAGCTTTGGCTTCAATTCAGAAAAAAAATTGAGGGTTTAAGACCTTTGGAGGAAGGGGCAATCAACACAGGAGAAGCAAATGATGTTGTGAGGCTGTGCAGGAAGAAAGTTGGAAGGGTTAAATCCCTTAAATCCAACTTGATCTGGTTACTGTCATAAAAGACAATAAAAATGTTTCTACAAATACATTCAAAGCAAAAGAAGGACTAATGAGAATCCCCATCCTTTACAGATGGGGGGGAAACATAGAAAAAACATAAAAAAGGATGAGGAAGAGGCTGAGATATTTATTAATGCCTTCTTTGCCTCATTCTTTAATGGCAAAACCAGAGATGTTCCCCAGTGTTTGGTACTGGGGCAGGTCCTCATTAACAACTTAATCAATGACCTTGATGAAGGAATCAAATGCATCCTCAGTCAGTTGGAAGGTGATGCAGCACACCCTGGAATGGTAAACCCTGGTCTCCAAACTTACGGCAAAACTTGTGGGACCGAGGAGATGTTCAGATATCATGGCCAGGGAAGAGGTCACAGCCTGACAGAGTTCAGAAGGTGTTTGGAAAATACCCTTGAGCACATGGTGTGAATCTTGGGAATGGTGCTGTGCAGGGCCAGACTTCATGATCCTTGAAGGTCCCTTCCAATTCAGCTTATTCTGTGGTTTTGTGATTTGGCTGTTTCTATGCCTGTACATTTTTAATTCTTCTGTGCCTTAAAGGAAGAAGAATACTTCTCAGTATTTCCACGCTCCTTAGAAATGTCCCAGCATATAAATCAGCTGTTCTGGCTGTTTGCTGGAGATAGGATTTGTCTATTTCCCTTTATTTGTTTTATCTTCCAGAAGAGATTATTAGAAACTGCTTGTTGATTGAATGTTTAGATGAACAGCTTTCTCCTCACTATGTAATACAGGGAGCAGTTCAGGAAAATTGCCTCATGAACTTTAAATACTGGGCAAAATATGATGTTATGTCTGCTGGATTCATTTGAGTGCGATAAGCGCACTGTAGGAAGTCCCATATCACTGAGATCTACTCAGGCTCTGCTGAAGTCAAAATAAGCCTTCATTTCTAGTTACTTGCAGCAACTGGGCATTTGCAGGCCCTGCAAGGTAATGGCAGTGTGACTGAGCGGGGAGGAAACGGGGCTGAGGAGAGCCATTACACTTCATTCTCGGTTCTGCTGTGGATTTCTTCTATCTATTTGAAAAGCCTCCTGTAATCCTTGAAAAATTTCACCTCCATAACGTGCCTGGCAATAAATCACCCATCCTCTCTCAGGTTTCTACCACTTCTAGTAGGGAGTATAAAGGACTTTCTGCATGGCAAGGACCCTTTCCTGCAAAGGATGAGTGAGGCAAAAGGGCATTTCTGGGTGAGGTAGTAGGTGCTGGAGAGCTTGGCAGAGATGGGAGCAAGGGGAAATGTGACCTGGCAAACTTCAGTGACAAACCACATCCTTGCCTCTCAAGCAGTACTGGAAACTCTCCCTTCCTTTAAGTTGCAGCCCAAAGCCACTGTGGTTTTATTTGTGTGTGGCCAGAGGAAGAGGTTTGAACAAAGCAAGGCTTCAGTGCACAAGCCATAAAAGCTCAGTAGTCACCCAAATAAAAAGTGGAAATGAGCAAATGAAAGAAAATCCACCACTGTGTATATTTCAATGTCATGTTTAAGGTCCTTTCATACTTGAAGGAAAGCAGGAGGATGAGTAATGGCGAGTAAATGCTTGAGGCTTGCAACACTAAGACCTTTTGTTTGTTTAGGAAATTAATTTCAAAGTCATCCTCCCTCCACTGCTTTTGCACAGTCGTATGTCCAGGTTGCAATCTGCCCCAGCTCTGACATGCAGGAGCCCTGTGGATTGCTTGATCTTGCCTGAGGAGAAGCTGGACCTCCAGAGTGCAGGGGGAGTGGAGCACAGCTCCTGAGGAAGCTCCTGTGGCCCAGAGCAGCTCCACCAGCACTGCCAGGAGGCTGAGCCTACAAGACCTCCAGCAGCAGATGACCTCTCTGCTGAGTAGACCTGCCCTCTGTGGGTCAGGAGTTTGTGCCTTTCTGATGCTTGTGGAGGATGTGAATGTTACACACTCAAACCATGTCTGAATTCCAGGCTCAAAGCTCTGCTGAAGTGACATCACCAAACAGTGCCAGCCATAACTGCGGGGTTTATGCTGCAGATGGTCATCCAGTGGGAGCAGATTTCAAAGTCCTGGTTTCATTTTGAGCTGGATAATCTTACAGATAGTTTCAATGCAGGCTTGGGTTCTTCTTATATTAAACCATAATATTTTCATCTTTCCCAAATGTGATGCTTTGGTTGTTGTGGTTCTTGTTACTCAAAACAAGTAGAACAAAAATACTGCATTACACACAGCCCCAGGGGAAGGAACTGAGACCCTCCTCCTCATTCTGCAGACCCCCCAGAAACTCTTCAGTCTGACAATGCTCCCTGGGTATATTCAAGGCCAGAAATATTAGAAATTAAATCTCTCTCCTTACATCAGTGA
Organism: Hypocryptadius cinnamomeus; assembly: GCA_013400635.1. NCBI lineage: Eukaryota > Metazoa > Chordata > Aves > Passeriformes > Zosteropidae > Hypocryptadius > Hypocryptadius cinnamomeus. The sequence goes on from VYZP01005502.1 coordinate 30,155, forward strand.
TCCCATAGCAATGCACAGATAAAACTACTTTGGCTGTAGTTTCAGGAAGTCTGGGATTCAGACTGGGTCTAAAAAAGGATTCAACATCTGGCATGAGAACATACAGATAAGGAAATGCATCTTTGACACATGTAGCTTCATTGTGTGTACATCTCTTCTAAAAGGCTATTTTACAACTGTCTTGGAATGAAAGTGCCGGGACAGCCCAGAGATGGTCACCAGCAGCTCTAGAGGTCACTAAACTTGTGTTCCTATGCACTGGCAAATGTGGGCAGTCTATTTCTCTCCTCTTTGCTGGCACAAAACTGGTGTGCATGAAGCAAAGCATTGCAAATAGACAAAAATGACACTATAGCTGATAAGTCTGAAAATCTGGAACTAACATAATTTTGGATTATTTTACCAGTGAATGTCCTTTTTTTTTTTTTTTCTTTTCTAAAGATCAGATTCTGATGGGCCTTAGAGATCTTTGTGAGCTTCCATCATTCTGGACTTTTTAACCCTTGGAAGTCTGCCTTCATCACACTGTTGTTGTCTTAGGTGTTCCTCTCTGAGGAGTTATTCCATCTGAAAGCAGGGGTCCCAGTCCCTCTCTCAGCCCAGACTCACACATCTGTGGTGCAGGTGGCATGGGGTTGTCTGGTGGTTGTAAGGGAAGGTAGAGTTATTACAGGTGAATTCCATAAAACCATTCGCAGCAATAAGCCTTCCTGTGCAAGCTAGCCATACATTCAGCTTTGAAACTACGAGCAGGGATCACCTGTCTGTAGCTTCTCCAGCCCTAAGGAGGTTTAAGGTCCGGTCTTGGTTAACTCAAGACAGAGGCTGGTAAGGACAGGAACTCACTTTACTTAGCCTGTTGTTTTCAACAGTGCAATGATGCCTGTGACTCCTGCAAACTTGCCATTCCTGGTTGCTTAGTTCCTTAAAATAACTATTACCTCATCAGATTACCTGCCAGATCCCTTCCTTATCCTGCATAGGGTCTCTTTTGCTCTTCACCTCCCTCTGTCTGAACTGGGAGTTGCCTGCCAGTCTTTCTCACTGATAAAAACATCCTTATCTTTATTGGCATGCCTTGTTTTCCTAGACAAACTGGGGCCTACATCCCTATAGATAAGTCCAAGTCTTGTTTACTGCTTCTCATATATTCCTTTCCTACAAGTGGCTCAGTCATCCTAGCTGGCTCTTCTGTGTCTACCTGGCTTTTGGCAGTGTGGAACAACTGTGGTGTAGCCTTAACAACACACATACTATTGGGCTTTAAATCCTATCAAGGATAATATTCCATCTACAACCACAATATGCCATTAAGCACACAATTACAGGTTGTCTTCTTTGCAAATTAGCAATGCAACACCACGAACTGTGTGTAAATCAGCAGCAGATTTATTAGCCACCCACCTTGCCTTAGATTGTAATGACTCTGATCTCATTGTTGGAAGCCCAAAAGGATAAATCACAGATGTCTTGCAGGTTGTGACTTCAGTTTTTCACTGCATTTAGGGGGTGAAACAGATTTATGAATACTTCAGCAAGGCAGATTAAAAGCTGGAATTCACTGGCAGTAAGTGCTGGTCTGTTGTATAAGGCTGTAATGATCATCGGTATTGATTAGGGAGCTGCACAGTATCTGTATTCTTTCCCATATGTTTTAGCAAAAATACACAGTATATCTCTATAAATATACTATGATATCTTTCTCATGGTATTAATAATACATTTGATTCCGAGAATGAACATTTACTGCACTTTACTAGGTAAGTGGCTGCAGATTTTAAGCTTCTCAATTTGAGAGCAGGGATGATTGACTCCTGGAAGAAACAACATATGGTTTATTACAGTAAAGCATATCACTGTGGGTTGTTGTTGGGAGGAACTTTTCAACCCCTTTAAATCGTATGCTAGAGGAGCTGCTTTGAATCACTCACCCTATTTAAAGAGAAACTGATGAACTTATTATCAGGCATCTGCACACACAATGTCAATCACAGAGTCCACCAGTGAGAAAAGTTTGTTCCTACCCTTGAACTGCTTTCGTATATCCATTATTTCCTCTAATGTAGTCAAAACATTCTACAGTCCCCACAATCTCAGATTCAAGCAAACACCTCTTCAGAAACAATTGTTTCCTCCCCAAAATTTTAAGTTCTCACCCAGTCAAAGAATCCAGCGAAATCAATGAAAAGTGACAATGAGGGCCTTCACAGTCAGACCTCAATGTGAGGGACAGACTGCCTGGTGGGGTGGGAACAAGTGCAACAATAGATGTTTCAGGGTCTCCTCCAAGAATGAGGCAGTGGAATGGCTCCAGCTTTCCTCTGTCTGAGTGATTCGAGTTCAGCATCGCTTCAGCAAGCACAAGCAGCAGTGACTGCAATCCTGTCATGCTGTCCCAACATGGCTTTTAAAGGATGTCTGCATTTACCTTGTGCTTCACCTCTGCCCAGGTCTTGCTGGCCTCCCAGTCCCAGCCTTAGAGTACAGACTTTTATGGTGGCTGGTAAAGAAAATTATCTTACTGCTGGGAACGTTTTCAAATACTTTTGACCAGAAAGAGATCCATTAAGAAGAAGTTATGTTTGCTTTGAAGTGTATTATTCAGCACTATAATTCTTTTCCTTTACCATCTCTGAACAAGAAAAGGGTAGGCACTATGGTGTAGTATGCTGAACACATCTGAAAAATCTTCTCACACTCAGAGAGAAAAAGTTCACCGTCACAATCCTAAACTATTAAATGGTATTCTTCCCAAGTGGATATGTGAGATTTTAAGTACCCAAGAGATGGAAACCCTAATCCCAGTAACAGTGAAAGGAAGTAGAGTGAGAAGATTCATGACTGTTAATAGTGCTTGTGTGGGCAATCATTCAACTTTCATTGCTAGAGCTGAGTCAACCTTGTGAAGCCATCTTTTGTTGCTAAATCAGTGTAACCTTTTCATGTTATTGCCACCTTCAATGTGTTTGTGACATTTACATTGTGGCTGTACCCCATATATGCATTTTCTGTTTAATATTCTCTTGTCACAGTGTCACTCAGGGTGTGGGAGGGTGGTGAGGTGATCAGTCACATGCTCACCCACGGTATTGGGGTGATGAGAACAGTCTGGCAGTATTTTGTATAGCATTGAAATCCCGGCTGATGCTCCCAGTGACAGAGGGAAAAGCAGCTCTGGGCTTGGACCCCAGTTCTGCAAATTCTTGTCACAGATGCAGAGAACAGGGCTGGTAAAACTCACCCAGTGAATCTTCCTGCCTCAAGGCAGGGATAATTGCACCTCAGTCATTTCTGGTAGCTGTTTGTCTCATCTACCCTTAAAGACATCCAGTGCTGGAGACGACACAATCTTGTCAGACAATCTGTTGTGTGCCTCACAGTCCTCGCCACTGAAAACATTATATTATCTGCTAGACATTTCACAGGGGATGGTTTCTTCCAGTCTTTATCTTTCATTCAGGACATGGGTCAAGGTTGAGAAGTTCATCCCAAAATGTTCATTCCCAAATATTCTGTGTGCTCTGCATGCTGTTCTGCTGCACCTTGGTGAAGCTGAACATATGCTGCTCATTCTGTGAACTCTCACCTACATTACAGGAAGAGTAACAGCACACTCTGCTAGCAGAGCCTCTGGTCTGTTCCAAATATTGCACAAATGAGCCTTGAATAACTAGAAAACTTAGCAGGCTGGGATTACTTCTACAGTGTCCCTAGCTAAGCATGGCAAACCAGGCTCCTCTGCACTCCTCTATGTCTGGCACCAGATCTCTTTTCCTCAGGATGGTAGTTCCACCTCACCACAAGGCTGCAGTTGCTCTGCTGTTTTCTTCCTGCTCTGCTCAAACCTTTTCTGCCAAGAGTATGTCATTGGCCTCACATAGTTCTGCAGTTCTCCCATGTGAAGCTACCTGACAGGTCTGCTGACTGTGTTTTAAGGTTTTGGCTGGAGGGAAGTTATGGTGTTGCATGGTGCCTCTAATTCTCTCTTGAACTAAGGTTCAGGCTCATGCATGAGTAGAGGGGCAAGCCACACTGGGACATGTGAGCACAACTGAGGGGAATTGAGAGGATGACATGCTAGGAGCAGGTCCCTTGCTCAGTATGCAAAATGCTGCAAGCCATGCACAAACACTAAATCGTATCTGCAGTTGTGGATAATTTAGCCTCTTTATCCTCAGCACGGCGAGGAACACCAGTTTTTCTTGCTGTAAGACATTGTTCCACATTTGTAAGTCAATGACTGTTTGACCCTTCGGTTGTCAGAAGACAGGAAAATAGCCTTGGAAGCTTGACAAGACATAAATACCTTCTTCTTTGTCCAGAATTACTAGGATTATATGCAGGGTTGTGCAGGAAGGATTATCACATGAATGGCTCTGAATTTTGCTGGCTCCATGTGCAATTCTGTCATTTCTCTTCCTGGAATAGAACTGAAATTCTTACAAAAGTGTCAAGAGTTTAGAGGTCATAATAAGCAACTGAAAGGTAAAAATCATTTAAAGCCTGTTTCAAAATGCCATGGATGTCATATGACTCAAAAAAATCCTCTTCTATTTTCATTTCCCAGCAGAGGGGAGGGGGGGGTATTAAATTATGTAAATCAATCACAAATTGCTTAACCTTTCCATGAGTGCACTGTAACTGGGGAGGGCGAAATAAGCCCATTATCAGCAACAGAGCAGCAAGCCCTTTTGGGGAGCTCCAGTTGATTCTGCTTACCCCCTCCAGTGATGCTGTGGAAATTTCTGTTTGGGAACTGTGCCTTCCTCAGCTCAGCTCTTCTCATCCCAGGGCTAGAGCTGCACAAAACGTCCAAAGTGCTTCAAAGACAGCAGTGTGGAAAGCACCATATTCCCAGCATTCTGTCACTGCATTAGTAATAACTGATGACAGCCAATAAAATCAAATAAGTATATGTGCAAATGGTAATGGAGGAAAATAAAACTAAATAATGCCTTAGCAGGCCCTGATTACCTTGATCTTGGCTTGCTGTCACACTAGTCTGTCCTCATTGGGGAAAAGACATGAAGTTCTACAATCTCTTCAGCAGGAAAGATATGCATGAAGGGGTTTCCACAGGTAATTATTTACAAATTCCCTGCAACCATGCTGCCTCTGTTGTTTTTATTAACCTAATAAAATATATTATCTGGAGAAAAGCTTGGTGCATATAGCAGTTAAATTTATATGTGTTATTCTAGTATGACAAATATTTTGTTATAGTTTGCTAGCAATTATTCAGAATAACACAAACAGCTTGGTATGATTGTAGCCTTGCGAATTGACATTTGAAATATTTATAAGTACAGCCATCCTGCCATATGGGCCCTCGTTGGAGTTATCAGTCACCGCATCCTACTGCTTCTGCAACTTCACATTCTTACACTGCCTGCTTCTGCAGCTCCAAGGAGCAGAGCTCTGGGCAGCACAGCATTCCCCATCCCTCAGCCACAGCTGTCAACCCTGACAGAGGGGATGAAGGCTCGTGGAGCACATCACTGGCTGAGGTGTTCTGCAAACACCTGCTTAACCCTCGCGCGCCGTTTGACGCCACGTGGTGGGTACAGCATAATGGATCCCTCTGGAAGTGAGCTTTGAATGCAAAAACACCCATCACTGATTGTTCACTTCTGAATGGTGTTATTATAGATTGAGGAAATGGAGGGCATCTCTCCTTGGCCTACTGGTTTGCAGGGTATCTCCCCATCATGTAAAATGCATGTGATGGCCCGGCTAGCAAAAGCAGGACATACCACGGGTTTTTCCCCTAAAATGAATCTTTCCTCTCTCACATCCAATAGCTTATGAACAAATAGTGGTATTTACCCTTTCAACAGAGGCTCACATCTGTGTAAAACTCTTACTGCTCTTAGTGAAATTCCACTCAAAGGGATGATGACAGGGAATGTCCTGAGCACAACTAGGCACTAAAACATGTATGCTGCATTCTTTCTTTGACCAATTAGTTTTATGTACAAGATCTTCTGCATCAAAGAATGATGTGGAAATTCCTCCTGGTTAATTCATTAAAGTCTTGGTTTCAGTCCTGTCTTGTATTTGTGGGGTGCCCCATGGCAGGAAGGAATGATGAATCTGACTTCATGTTCTCAGAAGACTAATTTATTATTTTATGATACTATATTATATTAAAGAATACAATACTAAACTATACTAAAGAATACAGAAAGGATACTTACAGAAGGCTAAAAGACATAAAAGAAGACTCATGACTCTTTCCAAAGCCCCAACACAGCTTGACCGTAATTGGCCATTAAGTCAAAACCATTCACATGAAACCAGTGAAACAAGCACCTGTTGGATAAACAATCTCCAACCACATTCTAATGCAGCAAAACAGGAGAAGCAAATGAGATAATATTGTTTTCCTTTTTCTCTGAGGCTTCTCAGCTTCCCAGGATAAGAATCATGGGCAAAGGGATTTTTCCAGAAAATATGACTGCCACAGTCCTGGGAATTTCAATCAAGTGCAAGGATCATTGGAAACTCGGAAGGAGAAAAAATTAAAATTAAAAAAAATTCTACACACATAAAGACTCTTGCCATTTTAAAATCTTGTTAACTTAGCTGACAGTGATATTTGGTGACTGGTGCATTTTTTGCGTGTGTAGAAAAAGAAATCCCAGAGGCTTCCCAGGCTTGGTGTATCTACAAAAGAGACAAAATGGGTAGGAAAATAATTTTTTTGCTAGCTCTTGGGAATTGCTGCAGGAAAACCAGGTGAACAGCTGAGAGAATTAAGCTTCCAAAAGAATATTTTCTCCTCTGAATGCAAAGGACTTTACCAAGCAACTGGCAACTTCATGTCCCCCTTGTCTGCATGGTGTCCAAAAAAGCCCAGAAAAAAAAAGGGGTGGTGAAAGAGAGACAACTTCCTAAATGAGACAATGAAAGTAGAAGAAAAATGCTTCTTTGTTTGATAACAAATTCTCCTCAAGGTGAGAGGCACAATGAAAGCCTGATCAAAATGTCTTCAACCAGAGGGAGCAGACCTACCAGGAGCCAGATCTTCTGTCCTTTTCTTTGCTCCCACTTTGCTGGTCACCTTCCACTCAGCATTCAAGACAGTCTTGGTGAAAAGCCTCCAAAAATTGTCCAAGAAGGGTCCCATTGGACCACAAAGGCCAGGAATATTTGCTTTTCAGAATTCATCTTGAGACAAATAATTCAGAAAAGCTTCTGTTGTTATCTGTGGTTTTGGCCTTTGCCCATATTTTGTTAGATGCTTTTACAATTTCTCCACCTCTAATTAAATACATGCCAAACTGAGGGCAGTGAAAGAAAGCAGAGAGAATCTTGTCTTCAGGGAAATTCTCCAGTCTCTCTGGCTAAGCTACAAATCGGAAAGGCCCTGAGCATGTCTCCTGAAATAGAGGAGACAAATGAGAAATATGGGCTTTGTTCAGAATAAAAAGCAGATGAGGCTCAAAGGCACTAAGGCACAAAAGGATTAGGACACAGCACAGCCTTTCATTTGTCATGTGCAGCTCAGCTGGGACCCAAACAACACCTTCCATGCCTCCTGCTCTTTGTCTTAAAGGAAAATCCAGAGACTCCCTCCAATTCACACATAAAATGATGTTGACAGAGAGCCATGTTTGGAGACATAGTGGCTTTTTGTTCCAGATAATTAATCCCCTTGTACAGGCTGACTGTCACCAGAGAAAGGATAATTTGGGCCATGGTGCACCTTCTGTCCAGGCAAAAGGATCCACGATAGGATGCTGGAGGGTTAAGGATAGATGGCATGATGTGACAGGGAAAAGAGGTAAAATGGTGCTGGGTCTGGCTAAGTTTCTTCTGTAAATTGCTTTGCCATGCTGCTGTAACTCAGAGAGGCTTGTTTGAGTTGAGAACTCCTTTTAAAATTCCCCTTGCTTCCCAAATGAGTGCACGTGTCGGCCAGCCAGCGCACCAGAGCTCTGCAAACACCAGGGAAATTCCTAGATGGCTCAGACCCTAAGACTGCTCATTCTGCCCAGCTCCTGGACAATAAAGACTTCTGGTGCTCATTTCACTGGCCAGCCAGTGTGTTCTGTTCTGGTTACACAACAGGCTGCACAAAGCATCTTAGTAAAGGAGCATCCCAAGAGGTAATTTTTATAGAAGTGAATCAATCAACAACCTCTAGAAAGATTTTAACCTGGTATAAACCAGCCTTTGCCCTGATGATAAAAAAGCAATTTCTTCCATTTTTATTTGCCATGGATTGATCCCTTAGCCAGTTATATTTTCATATCATACAACATGCACAGAAGTTTACAAAGCCTATATTCATTAACTGCTCCCCAGACCATTTAGATAGAAAAGTCTTGATTTTCACCTTGGTTTTCTGCTGCAAGACTGCAGCACTCCATAAGAAGCAGGTGAAATTCCAGTGGTGTAAAAGTGGTGTAAGCCAAAGCAGAATTGAGTATCAAGAAGTCTCATTGATCATTGCTCACAGTGATCTTTCAGCTACCTTTATCAAATATTAACAATAATGACTTATTTATACAGCACCAACTGAGAGCTAGGTGCAAGAGGATAGGCCTAAGTCCCAGAGAACTAACAAACTAAATAATAAATACATATCAATCTAGAATAATAAATAATAAATCCCATATTCCAGAGTCACTTCATTTCTTTTTCTTCAGAGCTGTTTGCCCTCACTTTCTCTGATCAGCAGGAGGGCTTGGTTAAAAAGATCAGATTAGAAATTAATCCCGTTGATGTTTACAAAGGCAATAGGGCTTTCACACCTTTCTAAGTGCAATCCAGCTGCAGGTAAAGAATTCTGCAGCCTGTGGAAGTGCTAATTAATGCCAGTAATAACATGATTCACCTTCAACCCTGCTCTGAAATGCCCAGTGGTTTTTTTGCCAGAAGGAGTGTTGTATCTCCAGGGCACTACTTTTGAGGAACTCTCTTGTTTCAGGGATCTGCAACATAGCAACCATACAGGCTAGAAAGGGAGGAAGCCAAGTTGTTTAAGTCAATCCTTGTCATAGGATCCCACTGGTTATTGATATCCTGAAGGTGAAAGGTTAATGCTTTACTCAGGAAACCACTCATCCTCCAAAATACTATTATTGTTTATCTTGCTGAAATCTATTTTTATATTTCCCAAGACATTTTTATTTAATTTCTGTTCCAAGTTGTCTTTACTGTGTTTTCATAGTATCACTGTACAGACTTAATCCTTTTCCAATCTGATACTGCAAGTTGTGATGGAAAATGCCAAGTGTCCGGTATTTTTTGAAATAGAAAGATTAGCAGAAAGAAAAATTATTAACTTGAGGCTACTTGTTTTATCCCAACATGAGTTATCAGGGGCTCCAATCAAGCACTGGAGTTGAAAGTAACAGATCAACTAGAATAAACATTTGTCCCCAGGAATAATATGTCTTGTCACTTTAGTAGCTTGGAACATGTTCTCATTTATCCAACCATTTTCTTGCCAGAGCAATTATAAATGGCCAGTTTGAAACGAGATCTGTTTCCATTGATTTTATTCTCAACCTTTTTTTTTTTTTTTTTAAGTCTTTGTACCTTCTGGTTAATAAAAGAGCAAGGAAGTGAAAGGTACATAAATCTGCAGCGTACACAAATAGCATTTCATGTGAACAGCTTGGTCTGTGAAATTCAATGTGAAGGAACTTCAGGAAAAATATTGACTACCTAGACTGTAAATAACTACTAACATGCATGATAATACCAGTAACTGGATGTGCTGCCTCACAACAGGATGGTGTCTGTGATGCAGATCCAGAAATAATCATCATGTTCTCCTTTTCTCAGCATTTAGGATCTTCCTCTCCTCAGGGCTGGCTACTGGAAATAATTAATAAATTCATGGTCTGATGCAGGTTAACAAGTACTACATACCTACACTCATTAACCTGGAATTAAAATAACATAGTGAAAGGAATCAGAGAACTTTAAGAATATGCTTTCTTTGTTAGGATTGACATAAATCATATGCTGTTGAGACCCTAGAAAATACCAAGGTCCAACTATAACCACTGAGAAGTTATGGAGAGATTTTCTTTGTATGAACATTTTTATATCATTGTCAAAGGTGAAAAAAATTGCTTCATTTTTCAATGCCTGCTGACTTCCCATGTATTAAAGTGGAGTCTGCAAATGTTATTCTAATCAACTAGCAAAGCTCCTCCTAAATAGAACTGCTCATTTAACATGACAAAATTCCTTGCACCCTGAGTGGTGTTTCTTCCCCACGGTTTCGACTGAACCCAGGTCCTACTGCCTGACCTTGTCTGTCAGCTCTGTGATCCCATCAGGACAGCCAGGAGTGGCTTTACCACAACAAGGTACATTTCCACATTCAGTCCCAGAGACCTGCCAAACCTCCTGGGAAAGACTGAGTACTCTCCAATGCGTTTTGCCTGGACAGAACTGTCCAGGAAAACCTTCTCAGAGGTGGCCCTGCTGGCTCCTTCCCTCTGGGAATCACAGGCTCAGCAGTCCTTGGAGACTTTAAATGAGTGGAGAGGGATTAAGCAGTTTGCTCTGTAACATTCTGGGCAGCAGTGTCTGGCTCAGAAATAGGAGTTGCTATTTAGATCTTCCCTTTAGAAAATAAAACCTTTATATTTTTATAGGATGCTCAGAATTTGAAAACTTCTTGTCAATTTCAGTAAAGCAAAATATTTTTGAATGCTGATAAATCTCTTGACTTAGTCTCCAAAACATGGGGTCCAGACAGAAACTCACAGCTCAGACCTCTTTCCAATTAGCACTTTCTTCTTCCTCAATCTGCCCACTCATGTTCTTTCCTCCTTCCCTTGCTGGGAAAGTCATCCTCTGCATGCAGGGATGCCAGTACTCACCTTCCTGCACACAGTAAATCCTCACAAAGCAGCCTGCAACATATCCACCTTCCAACAGTCACAGCAGGCAAAGGATGTCTTCAGCTTGGGTGCAAAATTGTGGAAAGGAAGGAAAATAAATTTTATTTGCCAAAGGGCAAAATTTTGCCTTCAAGTCACTGGCCCTGAACTGAAGATTTATAGAGGGCAAGAATGAAGTGATATAGTCCTTGAATCACATCCTGTTGGCCCCCAGGGTCCCAAAGGTGAGGGCCATTTTCTGGACCTCCAAGTTTTTCATTGAATGGCTTTGCTGACAGGCTTAAGCATCCCACGGAAACCATGCAGGCAATGGTTCCTCGGACAGCTACTGGCAAGTGCAGTCTTTTATGAGTTGTTCATTAATTTCCACTGCTGAGAGCTGACCATTAGTTCTCCTTTCCTGCAATGTTAGCAATTCAACTTTGCCATTACTATTTGCATCTTCCCAGTGGTTCTCAGACACTGCCCACTGGGAACGATTCTGTTATGTGAGGCAGATCTCTGCTGCTGTGAATGCAAACCCTCATCCAAGGCAGACCTGGGAAAAACATCTGTTAAAACAAGAGATACTTTCCATCCTGGCAAGCTGCAAATCCTCCTGCTGCTCCTTCTTGCTCCCAGATGCTGTCCCATGTATTTCTCAGTTCAACCAAAGCTCTTGCACCTCTTCCTGCTCCTCATCCTCACATCTGGATGTGTGCACACATGGCTCCAGGTGCCTTCCCAGAGAGCTGAGTGTCAGTAAGGCCAGGCTTAGCATATGCTGCTGGACTCTCTCCTGGCAGAAATGGCCCTGCCAAAACCCACAGAGGTCCTTTAAAGAAGGGTAGAAGTTTTACCTTGTTTGAGGCTGGATTTTAGATAGCTTGTTTCTTTTGATTCCCATTCAGTGACGTCTCATAGGCAGAAAGAAAATGCCTGCATTATTGGTCCTTATTAAACACAAGATTTGTTCTCTGTCCTGAGCAAGGCTTTAATCTCCAAAACACTCATGGCATAGACAAGGAGACAGAGACCCTGAGCTACATGCTTTGTCTGTGTTTTGGGAATTTCTCATTTAAGCCTTTCCTTAAAAAAAACCCCAATCACTTTCCACCTCCTCCCTCCATCCACACTACTGACCTTTCTCATTTACTCCTAAACCTCTCAGTTGCCTCACAACCTACCTCTCAGCATTTCTTTCTGAGAAAGCAGAACATTCTCATTTCCAAATGGCAGCTCCAAATGCAGGTTTCCAAATGTTGGATTATTTCAAGAAGGCAAACATGTGCACAGATTTTCTCATTAGAGGTCTAAAAAGGTAACGATCAACTCCTAAATGCCACACACAGTTGCTACTCCAATTCAAGCACAGCATGTAATACAACAGGCTGTGGTAGGCTATAACATTATAAATGACACCCCATTGGTGATGGAGACAAATCAGATTATGTGTGAGTAGGTTATTGATTGTGCTTAGATTTCTTAATCTCTTAAATCAATGAAAGAATAGTAAATAACAGAGACAATGTGTACTTGGATAGCAAAGCATCTTTTAATAGTTTGGTTTTAATAAGCATTTTTTAATGCTCAGTAATATCCTAACTGGAAAGATGCTTAGCCAGCTCAAAGTATAGGTTACTGTTTATTACCAACATGCCTCAGTCTACATTTCCTCTCTGTTTATACTAGACATCAATTCTGATTTACCTCTTGTTGAGTTAATGAAAACATGTTATACAGTTTTATTAAAGAAAATAAAGTCTTCAATTGACTGCCTCTGAAACAGTACAACAAATTCTGAGGAGATTAGCATAAGGATTAAACATACAGATTTTGTTGTAGGAGTTGTTTTCATGAATACATTCTTAATTGATTGTAGCAAAACAAATAAGCACTTTGGTAATGCATGCTGAGTCTCCAATTCAGCATTATTTTAATTAAGTCTTTTGAATGATGAATTTCAGTAGAGCAGATGTTCTTGAGTATTCAGGTATATAAATACAACCAGTGTCAGCATCTGATAAGCCTACAATTTGAGAGTTTAAGCACATATGAAACTCGGCCAATTGTCAAGAGCTGAAAATGGAAGGAATTTGCTAAACCACTGCTTACACCTGTTTTGAATTATGATGTTGTTTCCTCCACACTAACCTCGGGGGAAAGAAGGAAAGAGTCTTGTGTACAGTGCCAGAACATGGGGAAGGAGATGTGTTCACTCTCCACTCGTAGTTTCTCATTAACCAACTGTAGCAGCTGATCTTTGGGAAGAGGGAATTCCAGTATATTTTAAGTACACTAAAAAAATGCCAAACCCTGTGATGAAGTGATTTTCAAGTTAAAAGTGTGTCTCCTCACAAATAAATGCATCTTCTGTATGCTAGGCAGTCATTTGTCTTTTAAATAAAATCTGTTTCAACAAGGAGTGTCTAATGAATTTAAAAATGTTTGATATCACCTTGAACTTTAAATGAGACAATAAACATTATTGGTCATCAAAGTTTTTGGGTGTGTTCTCATTAAATTTTCATATAGGCTTTTAATCAGTGGATACACTTCTGTACATGGAGCTCTTGAGCCTTAGCTCCAGGCTGTTTAGAGCCATCACCCTTTTGCTGTGGGAAATATGTTGATAAATGGGCTTGATTTTCTTTGGTAACTTGACATTTTTATTGCTCTCTGTCTTTAAAGACATATAGGCAGAAAAACTCTCCCTGTTTGGAGCTTGTCTAGGCTTCCATGGAAAATCAGCAGATTCTCTCAGCTGTATGTAAGAGACTGAGGAAATGCAAGGGTGAAAAAGGAAACTCAAAAGATGCAAAGGTCTCCTATGGAATAATATGTGCTTTCAGAGAGCACTTCTCTATTCAGAAAACTTTTGGGCTCTGACACTTGCAAGTAAAGATGATTTCAAGTCACCAGCTGATGCAGGCATTTGTGGGGCAGAAATATATCTTAAAGCAGAATCAAATAACACTGAAATAGTATGAGGGGGAAAATCAGGGAAGATGCTGTATCTGAGTCACTGTAGGAACGCAGGATGTCAGACTGGAGTTGTGATTGGAGTTTAGGCTGAATTGGATGTAATTGTTCATAGGTGTTTAGCCTGGCAACTAAAGTGTGACACCAGGAATTGCCAACCTAGGCTAAAGGTCATGAGGAAGAAAATCACCACAGCTGTCACCAGCACTGCCACATTCAACACCTTGCATTGCCCAGACAAATTTCTGTGAGCCAAACATTTCCCATGAGATATCACAAAGACCTAGTGTGAATTCTGGATATTGAGCCTATTCCCTGCCCTCTGCCCCTCTCTTTGTCCTCTTCAATATCAGAGCCCCAGGCTATATTTAGGGAAACCCGATGGTGTGTTTGATCAAAAGGAACAGCTCTTCACACTTTTCCATGATCCAGAATCCACATTGGCAAGAATTGAGACAAGTGTCCTGGTGCAGCTTGGTGAGACAGTTTCCCAGCCTGGGCTCTCCCCAGGGCTCACATCTGGCTCAGGCCAAGATTGGGAGACCATGGTTGTCTTTTCCAGTGCACCAGAGTCATGAAACCAAAACCAACCCTACAGCCCCCTCAGAGTCACAGATTAATACACACCTTCAATATTTCACTAGAAACACTTCAATGCCTTGTTTTATATGTATGTCCTCCTTCAGGATGAATTTCAGTACAAGTTCTGAAAATCTTCCTTTTCAATATTCAATATTCACATTCACACCTTTCTCCCTCCTTTCGTCCCTTTCATTCTCATCCTGAGCTTTGCTGCCTCTGGAAGCCAAAGACACCCATCCATCACAGCTTGTTTGACACAAAGGCCATTTGCAGTCTCTCAGCTCCTGGCATGTGGACAAATGTGTTGCAGTAATACCTAACATTTAAATAATGATTCACCATTGAATATTATGAGAAATTGGCTGACAATTTCAAGGTGATGCCCTTCCAAAGATATACAGTATTAATTCTTTACTACCATATAACTGTACATTCACTTGGAGAATCTTAAATAAAGTTTACACTTAGCAATTAATTTAGTGAAATTCTGAGTTAAATTACTTGCTATAAAAATATTAAACATATTACAACTGTCTGTACATGGCCTTCTAAATGAAAGGGAAGTTTAATTATTTTAGAAGAGAAATATAAACAGTGTCAAGATTTAACCACTGCTCAATTTAATGTAACTTCTGCCTAATTTTACAAATCATTATTTATACACTTAACATGCATAAAAAATTAATAAATGACCTCCATCAGATCACTTTTGGTATAGTTAGCAGTGTAGGCAATTATTACAGTAATGTTGCAAAAACCACAAGGGAAATCTGTAGTTGCCTTCCAAACACAAAAATCATGTAAAGAGGAAGAGAGGAGAAAAGGTAAAAAAAGGAACTTCATTGAGCAGAGCTTAGCCATGAAGTCAATTTTTCATCTCTCCTCCAAAGAGTGGGGAGAGAACTTGAAAGCAAGGCTTTGAGACAGTGATTTGCAGGATTTTGAGACAGTGATTTGAGACAGGGATTTGCAAGCAGAGAGTAAGGAGGGTGAAGATTTCTGCCACCTTCCTGCCATCACAAAGAGCAGCTCCAGGATGGAATGAGGGCAGGAACCTGCTCCCAGCCCGACTGCTGCACTTGTGGTGGTGAAGCCTCTTGGGCACTGAGAGTTCTGGCCAAAACCCAGCCCAAGCATTAGTACTACAAAATGTCTTATAATGGGTGGTGGCATGGGAGGAAGCACCAGAGACCATCAAATTTTCTTTCTGCCTGTGAAGTTTCCATCAGGAGCCTTCTGGCATCCCCAGAGAAGTGCAGGCAGTGCACAGGAAGGACTGAGATACAGAAACTATTGCTCTCTATTACCATATTCCTGTAGTTTCAATGTGGTCCATGGGCTGTTCCTAAGGGTATGAGAAAGCTAATTCAGAACAGCAAGGCTGTTGGTAGCAGACTTGCAAATATTCTGAATATTGCAAATATCTGAATATCCTTTACTGCAGGGATCCAGAAGTTGAGCATGCAAAGGTAGAAAAACCTTTATTAGAGAAATAAGTCTTGCAAGAAAGCTTCAAAGGCAGATTGCCTGTGTCCAGAGGTTTTATGGGATGGACTGTAAATGTTTTACCAGGCCACTGATAGGGCCAGATACATCCAAACAGTATGGAGCCCTCCTGAAGTTAGTGGGAGCAAGAACATGTCCCTCAAGCTTTGTTCTGAAATGCACACTAGATTTTCAAATAGAGTGAATTTTCAAGTGTTTATTGCTTAAAACCTTGGCTTCTGCTGTCAGAGTGCTATCTCCCTTTTCTTCCTTCCTGCTGACCTTTCCCCACCCTGCTGATTTACATCTGGAAGTGTGAGCTGCAATATTGGGAGGCACCTACTGCACAGTAATGACTTAATTCCTTTCCAGAAAGAAAGGAAGAAGGCAGCAGGACTGAATGCAGATAACATTTCTAATGTTTCATTGCAGCAGCACACTCAAGTGATCTGATCCCACCCTTATTCCCAACAAGAAATAGAGAAAAAGAAGGGGATAAACCTGTTGTACCTCCTTCTGAAGCATGATGTAAAATACAACTTATCAGGAGAGGGTATTGAGCTACCACAGGGGCTGCTTCAATACCACAGTGCTTCAAAGATGCTTGTTTGTCAGAGCCCTAGGTGGTACTTCTCTGTGTTTGCAGGATGAACCTCAGCCAATAAAACAACTGTGCAGCACTCTTTTTCTCCTTTATTAAAAGGCTTCTAGCAGATAATAGAAAATTATCTCTTCAGATACTGCAGAGGGGTTTTACTGCACTAGACAATATAATAAAAGATATTAATTTTTCTGTAAAATTATTGAGGGTATTTTTTAAGCAGTCTTTTGGAAGGTCAGCAGGCTGAGTCCCCAGAACATCCCTCAGCAATCTTATATGCAGATTCACGTCCGAGTCATTTTCAAAAGAGGAAAAACTCTCCACACCCTTTAATACAGAAAATATTTAAATTATTTCCTCGGGGAAAAAAAAATCAAGGCTGTTCTTTGGCCTCTACTCTGCAGGTCTCTGCTATGGTGACTGTTTTGTTGGCTGAATGATCTGAACAGACTTGCTGAGTTGTCTCAGGAGCCAGAGCACTGGAGAGGGATGGGGACAGGAAAAAGAAGAAACAGAAAAACAGGGAGTTTGAAATCTCATCCTGAATCAATAGATGCTTTACCATTGGTTTTCATGGAGGACAAGAGTGTCAGAAAGAAAAATCAAGAAGGTTCAAAGTCCAGGAATTTTGCAGTGCTGTATGGAGAAAAATTATGAAACTGATTTCCCTCCTTTCTCTCCTTTGCATGATATTAAGTTCCCAGACCCACTCACCTGCATTGCTCTTCACTTTTTCTTCATTACTGAAGGCAGGAGAGAAAGTCAAGTTGCACTTGCAAGTATGGATTAGTGAGATTCATCAGGGCTTTGCTTTATTTTACCAGGCATTCAAGCACATGCTGGGCTGTGCCAGTTAAGATCCAGCCATTATTCTTAATGGCACCTGGCAACGAAATATCAGGATGTGATGCCTTCACTCTTATTTGTCCACATGAGAAAAAGCATTTCCTTTAGAAAACTACTGTGCAAATCCCAAATCATCAACAGAAGAAATTTATGCACCAAAAAGCCTGTTAGTCTGGAAAACCACAGCTACATGTGGTTGCTCTCTCTATGCAAGCTTATATTTCAGCTCAGAAAGAAGCACCATGATTTAGTGAATTGCCTGGTCTCTGGGAAGACCAGTATCTCTTTATACTCTAAGTTCAGGAGGGTATTTAATAATTTAGTTTGTCAGTGCTTTGCATCATGCTATACAATAAGCCAGTTTAACATGATGTTTTCTCTCCTGCCTCTCACACTTCCCGGCACTACACAGTCTGACACAAAGCCCTGGATCCAGCATGTTTGTGTGACTTGGAATCCAGCTCAGCTCTGCATTATACAATTAATCTCTCACGTCTCAAATAGCTCAAAGCAGAACCACAGATCCTCTTAACCCCTAAGCCTTGGCGTGTTTCAAATCCAGATCTTGACCAGTGTGCCAAGACTGTGAGTTGGATGGATCACGTATGAGGCACAGTCTGAGAAACCTAGTGGGTGTTGTTAAGGTTATTAGGGGTCCTTCAAATCATTTGAGAGCCAGAGACCATCTGGGTTCATGATATTGAATAAATCCTGCCAAAAAGGTGCCAGCTGCACACACTTGCTTTGGACTATTACTGTAATGATATTTTGTAACTAAGCATCTTATTCTTTTATTAGCTCCAATAGTGATTTTATTTTTTTTTTTGGTGCTATTCCACATTGCATAGAGTTTCCATGATGAAGCTTCAGTTGTGAGAAGGCTACAAGGATGGCATCTGTGAGAAGCTGCTGGAAGCTTCTCCCAAATCCAACTGAGCCAATGTCCAGCTGCAAGATGAACCCACTGCTGGTCAGGGCTGAGCCCATCAGTGATGGTGGTAGTGCCACTCAGATAAAGCATTTAAGAATGGGGGGAAAGCTGCACAAAAGCAAGTGAGGTTGGAGAGAGGAATGAGTAAAATCAGCCCTGCAGACCCAAGGTCAGTGCAGAAGGAGGGGGAGAAGGTGCTCCAGGCACAGAGATTCCCCTGCAGCCGCTGGGGCAGACCATGCTGAGGCAGGCCATAGAGGTCTGGGGTGGAGCAGATATCCACCTGCAGGCCCTCGAGGGCTCAGCTCTGGAGCAGGTGAAGGTCCATAGGAGTCTGTGATCTTGTGGGAAACCGGCACTGGAGCAGGCTCCTGACAGGACCTGTGGCCCCACAGAGAGAGGATCCCACTCTGGAGCAGATTTGCTGTCAGACCCTGTGGGGGTCCCTGTGGGGGTTCCCACTGGAGCAGCCTGTTCCTGAAGAACTGCACCCTGTACAAAGCAACCTTTGTAAAGTAGTCCCTCTTCTTGGGAAGAACTCACTAGGGAGAAGTTCATGGAGGATTGTGTCCAGTGGGAGGGACTCATACTGGAGCAGGGGAGGAGTGTGAGAAGACCTGCCCTGTCAAGGAAGTAGCAACAGAGACAACATGGGATGAACTGACCACAGCCCCTCTTCCCCATCCACTGGGAGAGAGGAGGGAGAAAAATAAGGAGTAAGGTTAAGCCTGGGCAGAAGGGATGTGTTTCAATAATTAGTTTTTATTTCTCACTATCCTACTCTGATTTGATTGGTTATAAATTTATTTTTCCACAAGTTGTGTCTCTTTTGCCCTTGACCTTGTCCTGACCCATAAGCCTTTCATTGTATTTTCTCTCCCCTGTCCAGCTGAAGAGGAGTGACAAAGCAGCTTTGGTGGGCACCTGCTGTCCTGCCAGGGCCAATCCACAGCATCTATAATGGAGATGAATATAACTATTAAGTTTCAACATGGCCTCAGAAACGGTATCCTGAAAGCTTCTAAGATCATTGCTATAGAAGTATCTGATTTTTTGGATGTAAAAAAAAATACAGCAATAACAAATTAACCTTCTCTGGCATGGTCTGTTCTTCAGCATTTGTCTTAAATGTGTTATCAAATACTAATAGCAATGCAGTCTCTGTGTCTGGAGGGCGTGGGTTATAGTGCCGTCTGCTTTGGATGTTCATGCCTTGGCTGTCTTGAAGAGAAAGGGATTGAAAGAGTTGACCCCAGTTGTCCCTTACACGTCCATGTTTTTTATTTCTAAGTTCTTTCTAATCCATGTGTCCTGGGGGAGCCATTTGTTCCAGGAGTGTTCTTCCTAAGGACACAACTATTTTCTGCCCAATATTTTCCCTAGTTTGATATTGCTTTTTTCTTTTTTTTTCCCCCCCACGAAATCTCCATGTGTGGAAAACCAGATTTTCTGTTTGATCTAGGTGCTTATATTTGCTCCCTTTGCAGCTGACTTGAAGGCTTCAACTTGTGCAGGCTGCTGATAAATGATGACGTAAGCTGGCATTTCTAAGAAGGCGAAAATGTCTGATGTATAAAAAGCCACAAGAGAGTGCACAGAGCAGGTCTGTGTGTGTATGTGCCTACTGGCATGGGAATTCAGCTTTGTCTGCACATGTAAGTGCAAGGATTTGCAGACAGAAGGAATGCAGCAGCCTTTGGGGTACAACTGTCTTATTCTCATTTTCTGTTGCTACCAGTCTGGCCAAAACTTGAACTCAGGAATAAGCAACGAAGGGTAAGAGTAGTGAAGCAACCCCTCTCCCACATTAAAATTACATTGGCCTTAACTTGTCAACATTGTATAATTTGTATTGCCACATCACCAGCCAAGTCACAAACAGACCTTCCAAACTATAAACTCAGCCCACAAATCACACTCATTAGGGTTTCAAATTTTTTCAGAGTACAAAAAAAAGGAACTTTTTAACTTCATTTATGCCCGTGTCTGAAATCTCTGCAATTCAGTCATTGTTCCAAAAGTTCTCAGGCAGACTACACATGTTGGCACATTTGTTATCCTAAATGAATCACTCAGGATAAAATCTTTATTAAGTTTATACGTCTTGGCTCTAAAGTAGCAGTGCTGTGTGTAAAATCAAGGTCTCAGAAAGCAGCAGCAGTGTTTCACTGGGTCCTGCATGATCCAGGTGGAAAGTGTGATCACAATGCAAATAATGTACTTCAGCAATGGCAAAATAAAGAGGAGTCAAAGGAGTTTTAATCTTTAGGAGAGCACATGGCACTATCTCCCCCAGTCAAAAACATTACAAATTCAATGTTTTATTAAACAGGTTTCTGCAGGGGAAGATGCTGCGCTGCTAATTTGGAATGAAATATTAGCACAATGCAAGCAAGCTTAGTATAAGGTTCCAAATTCACACTTGCCTAGTAGGAAAGGTTACTTAAAGGATGATAAGTCTAAAGACTGATTAGGTGTGTAATCATGGTGTTATTATGCTAATGGTGGATTTGTTTGTTGTCATGTTATCAACAAAAGATTAAGCAAATCCCTACATGAAAGCTTGAGGTGAAAGAGTCGGCTACAGAAGGGGTTTGGGCAGCAAATCTGCTCATTATCATCACTTCTTTGTGGGGTAATTACTGCTGTACGGGGTGCTTTTCTCTCAGTTCTCACAGGTGGCAAACCCACAGACTTTGCTGAGCAATTTTGCTCCCAGTCGTGTTGCTCCTTGGACTGGCTCTGTTTCCCAAGGCTGGGTATTTTGGTGGGGCTTCAGCAGTTAATCCACTGATGGGGCAGCCGGGAACGTCATCTTTTCACACAGAAAGGCATCTTTGGATAAAGAAATAGCCGGTGGCTATGTAAACTTTTTCTTAATACTTCAAGCCTGAAAGCTCTCCCGATTGTGGTCCTCTTGTGCTGGATTTGACTGAGCTGGATGGACTGATCCTGCCTGGGAGGATCTCTGCTGTGCCATGGGCGTCCTGCCCCTGCCAGCAGCGCAGGCCGCTGGGCCCAGACCTGAGCCTCCTGAAGCAGGCCATGGAAATGAAGTGGGTGGCCAGAGGGTCTTTGCAATGAATTTTCTCTGCCATATCAGCATATGGTCGATAACTCAATCGTGTCTGTGCATCAGTATGCACCGGGCCGGGAGGCGGCAGAAATGCAGTTTGCATTCTGATGCAAATGCTCTGCTCAGGCTCTGGCTGTGTCATGCCACTGATGGCTTGTGCCTGTTCCATCCTGATATGATCCACTGGGATTCCTCAGGGGCTAGGATTTTTCCTTTTTGTTTGAAAACTTCAGCTTTTATTTTACATATTCCTTGCAGAATAATTCCTGCAGAGTTCTGGCTGTACACAGCTGAGCTGAATATTTCAGACTACAATGACATAACTTGTTATGACAGTGATGAGTTTGGGCTGGGGCTTGTTCAGTCACCACTATGGTTGCCCTAAAGAGCTGAAGGAAGATGTGGACTCTTTGGCTGTATAAACTCTCAGCTTTCTTGAAATCCATACAGTGCCATATTTTTCAAGGTCTGACTCTGATCCTCTCTGCTCACAGTCTAGGCAGCAAAACAACATCCCACAAGACAGTGTTTGGATTTGGTAATGGATATTTGAGAGTCACTCTAATGGAGTTTTCCTTTAGGAATGCTTCACCATTTCATTCTGGGAAAACAACAAAAAATTTGGTTTTATTTTAATTTTTCAATGTAGGCATATTTTAGAAAATTTGAGGTCTTCATTATAAAATTTATTTCAATTTCAAAGTGTTTTCTATTTTTCTTTGCAAAAATATCTTGGTCTATAATTTTTTTTTCCTAGCAGAAGAGAACCTAAAGAACTTGTGAAGCAAACACCAAGTGATGCAAATACCAAAATTACAGCTGGCTCCTGACAGAATTCTAGCTCAATACATACCAAAGACCTCATTTGTTTATCATGATATGAAAGAGAAAAAGATCTATGTAGAGATCACAAACACTGAAATAATCATGAAGCCAATTATGTTACCTCAGTGGGACATAAATGTTTCTAACTTTAAGCATGTTATCTAAGGGCTTTGCTGACTAGGCAAACTGAGTAAGTTGATGGATATCTGCAAGCTGTAAATAAAGTAACAACATATTGTAAAGTTTGATGGCATCACTGAGACCCACTGAAACCTGAGTTATCACTGGAGTAGTAGTGCCAACCACTGTCTGTTTTTGTTTTTCCTTGTCAATAACAGTAATAACTTGAGGGTCCCACAGATTAATGAACTCTGTATTGACCAAAAATGGTATTTAGCACAGAATTATTTATTAATAAAATAATTTATTAATAAAATTCTTAATTTCCAGCCTTTTTCCTGTTCACATCTGCGTTCTAATTATGAGGTTCTTGTCAGCCCAAGCTGGAAAACATTTTGGGCATGGTTTGCGTAGATTTTGCTGGATTTAGTGTAAAATCAGCCATCAGTTTTGCCCCCTATAGGAATACCAGATATGCAGGGGTGAATTCTGGCTGCCAGACTTGGAAGGTGGACAGGAAGATTGCAAAGGTTGGCTCTGCCACCAGGGCAAGCCAGTCTCAGACCTCTGGGGAAAATTTGAAGAACAGTGCCAAGTGCAATGTGGCTTTTAGTCATCATAATTGTATTTATAAAGCTACCAGGCCACCTGCTCAAGTGCTTGAGCTGCTGCTCAGCCGATTAAAGCAAGTAGCCAGGTCATAAAATATGTATTAGAAGAACCAGACAACGTGTTAACTCATGGCAGGGAGAGGGAACAAGCCTCACCCTTGAGCAAACACTAAACCTAGAGATTGCCCCAAATGCAGCGTGGTTGCTGTTTTAGGCCAGGGGATGCCAAATCAAAGGGTGAACTGGGAATGTGGGTGAGCAGAGCTCTCAGATGGTGTCTGCCAGGAGCTGCCAGCCCTCGGGCACTGCTCCAGGGCCCTCCTTGAGCAGCAGCTTTGGCCGCTGGTGTTCTGCAGGTGACTTGCTGTGAAAGGTCTCCTGACACCCCCATCACAAACAGGATTGCAGGATATGTGTGCTGCTCTGCCTCAAAATGGTAACATCTGATTGTTCTCCCCAGTCACCATAGTTACCTTTTCATCTGAAGGAAGCAAATTGTGCTGCACAGGGTTTGTTGTTTTTTTTTTCTCTGTGGTTGTTTTGTTTTGTTTTTTTCAAAGGAAACTCAATCAAGACGAAGCACTGATTCAGTTCTGAATCAAACACATCTTACCCGTGCTTCATTAACAGCTTTTCTTTGTATATTTAAGTAACTGAAAACTTGAACAGTTATTCAGGTACTGTGAAGTCTGGAAGTGTTTTTGCTAGGTGCCTTAAGTGCAGGGACAGTTGTTTACCAACTTTTTCCTGCGTAAATTAATGACTGTTTTACCAGAAAACAGTATCTTAATATTCCGAGATCTATTCTAAGGTCAGAATCAACAATACCTTTTGCATACTGAGCACTGGCCTTACACTTTATTTATTGCAAACATTGGCTAGTATAGAAAATCTGAAAATAAATGTTAAAAACTGTTAGAACATAAAAAAACCACAAGTAAACAAAAATAAAAACATTTAAATGATTAGGTGCTGTGGGTTTCTTACTTGTTGGGAGGACTCATTCTGAAAAAAAAATAGAATTCTTGCAAGGAAGTAGTTCTGCTCTGCTTTTGAAGCAGGTGAGAATATTGAGAAGGAAGAATTAAATATAATTAGGAAAGTTCATTATTCATGGTAATAAATGGGAATCTGCCTCTTCAAAGAGAAATACTTAACATTCATGTAAAGGAAAGGAAATTATAGGAATGACAGAGCTTATCACAGAAAACATGAAAAATATGCTATAAAAGTAACTCTTATATGGAAGAGTTCCAAGAGCAATCTTGGAAAGAGTGTGTGACTCAGTAAGCCAGTCTCTGGCATTGTCCTATGCCCTTTGCTTTGGCAAACCCAGCAAGAGCCACCAGGAAATTTCTCTTATGTCAGGACTCCTCTGGAAGGAGAAGGATGCAACCAGACCCTCTGTCCCCATAGCATACCTGTCCCCCTCTGGGATGAGGGAATGAGGGGATATAAAAGCATCAAATCTGGGCTGGCAACATAATCCCTGGGATCCAGCTGAGCCTGGCATCATTTACAGTGCCCCTGAGGCTTCTCTCATACGTGTGACCAACGCACTCAAAACCTTGTTTGTCACCTTTATTTCAAGCATTTCTGTGTTATGCCACTAAGCCAGCTCCAGGAAAAGGCATGTTCCCTTGGCGGGTAGGGGGAATGATTAGCATTTTCCATAAGAGAAAATAAAAGGAAAGCATTTTGGCTTTCTACTCAGCAGCATTTTGTTCCATGGCAGCACCCCAAGCTTGCCCAGGAGACCACATGGAAGAGATCACAAAATTCAGTGCAGTAGCAGCAAAGCCTCACTCCAGCTGAGGTGAGCCCTCCTTACGCATCCAGCCAGCTGTTCCACCTTTCCAAACCAGTGCATTTGGCCCCCACACTGAATACAACACTTAGAAAACAAATGGTGAAGTTTTGGTCTGGTTCAGAGTAGCTCCAGATGAAGCAGGGTCACATCAAACATCTTGAGTCAGAGCAGTTTGTTCCTAAAACCACCTGCAGGAGCCAGAGGAAGGGAGATGATGGACTAATAATTCACCAGCCCAGAGAAATGTGATATTTGGGCATCTGTAAGAGTTTCCTACATACCAGTATAGAGACCTTCCTCCTCAGCCTGGTTTGATGGTCCTGGTCCTGATATATACATACACACACATATACATATACATGTGTATATATATGTGTATGTGTATATGGCATCCCATTTGAAACGTATCAGAAGCTTCTTGAAATGCAAATATTTAAAGATCTCCTTGCCTCTTTTTTCTAAAATCATTGTCCTGAAGCAGGACAAGACTTCCCAGTAGAGGTGATCTGTTCCTGAACTCGGAGCTTTCATGCAAGTATTTATTGTAAACCTGAAACCATTTGATATAAATTACTGCCAGCTCTGAGCTGCTCCATTTGTGGCAGGGACATTGACAGTGCACACCCAGATCATGCACATGGTCATTCTGCCAGACATCTGTGATTTATGGTTCCAGGAAAGATCAGGCCCTCTCCCTGTAACTGAATAATGTGCTCCTGGGTCAAAAGTTAGATACCTAACCCTTACACTCAAAACCCTAGGGAATGCAAACAAAGGTGGTGCTTCTGCCATATACCATCTTGCTTTTTTGTAACATCATTTTAGGAGGTAGAATTGAAATGCTCAGGCAGTTTGCCTACCTTTCTGTTAATAATAATACGAAAGCAAAACAAAAGAGAAAAATTAACCTTATTTCACCAGAACAGGGTAGGAATAATATGTGGTTTCACAATTCTGGCTTTTTATTTACATGGTTATCTCATGCACGTCATTGTACAAAGCTGGTTTTGTATTTTGCCATGATGTTGATCACTATGATTTTCATATTAAAGGCCCTTTTTCTCTGACAGGTTACTTTTCCCAAGCCAGCTGCAGAACCATCAATGTACTGGTTAATGGACGAGATATCCGGCCCCTCAAAAATGCAGACTGGTTTGGATCCTGCCCTGTCAGAACAGAAAATAAATCCCAAACCTGTAGAAATTCTTCTGAGTCTCTTCCTCTATCACAAATAAAGAACCACTTGAGGAACATTCATGCATATGCACATCTGTTCACTCACATACTTTATTATGCACAATACAAATAACTAGGGAAAAAATCTATTACTCAAGTAGATTTTTTTTTTCTGTTAAATAGTAGCTGGAATGTATTGCAGCATTTTGATTTGCAGTGTGCTAAGCAGAGTATAGAATCATGTTGCATATAGAGTTTAATTCAAACCAGAGTTTTTTTCCACTGGATATTATAATCAGAATTGCAAGAGTGAAATGGTGGAGCTTTTTGCCAAAAGAGGCTGTGACACCTCAGTCTGTTGAGGCTTTCGAGACCTGTTTGGACCAAACAACCTGGTCTGATCTCTGAGCTGACTCTGATTTAAGTGTGATGTAGGATTGGACTCCTTTCCAATCTGGATTATTCTACAATCCCATGACATGAGATATCTGAAAAGTGTATCAAAGAAGGCGCAAAGACTGGATAACAAAGGAGGAAGAGCTGAAAAACTAGCTGTCTAGAAGACTGTTTAAATACTATTTTAAATAGGAAGGGATTCAATTCATCATGACAACCAGGTGGCACTAATACCCAGTGGTGCCACTTACTGCTTACAGGAAGTTGTTTGCAGAAATGTTCTTGTAAGTAAGAGGAAAAATTTGGGGGAAAAAAAAAAAAGATCCGTATGTGATGATATAAATATTCGAAACTGGAAACACAAATCTTAGCAACAGAGGAACATAAACTTCTAAACTAGAAATGATGATCACTCCGGGATTATTCAGCTCATTTCCATGGTTATTAAACCTGGTTCTTTATTCTCTGAGATAATTCCATGAAACTATTAGGGTGGTAGACGTACATGACGCCGCATCTGCCTTTACCCTAAGCAACTCGATTGTTTGTTTTTCAACTATAAAAGTGGTAAAGAAACTGTACAAGTATTCCTTAATGTAATTTACTATCCTACCACCATCTGCTGCTTTTGGCACTGAATGTGTAGCTGAAAACCCTTTTATAAGAGTGCCCTGAACCAGGAAGCCGATTCAGACCAGAACCAATTAACATTCCCAGCCTCTCCCAAGGCACGCGACAGCAGAAGCGCGCACGCTGACGGTGCCTGCATTTTTCAAGTGCTTACGTTTTGTGAGCATTAATATGTTGAAGAGCCTGTTTCAGCTACAGCAGCTCTGTCCATTCTACCCATCCCTGGCACCAGCAATGAGAGGGCAGTGGAGAGAGTCATGCAGGGAGCACACAGCTGCTCGCTCGTGGCCGGTCGGAGAGGATGGAGCAACAGCTCCATGGCAGAATGTGTCCCTGTGTCTTGCACATATGCTGCCCATTGCTGCACCTGAATGTGAGCCAGACCTCGGGTGAGCACTAAAGGGTTGGTTTAAAATTCAAGGCTGGATCTCCAGCTGCTGCAAATCAATGTGGCTCTCCTGTTTCTTACAGCTCTGCACCCTCCATCTCAGCAATCCCCTGCTGGGCGATGGGGTCTTGCCAAGTGCTGCTCCGCTCTGTGGAGCACTCCACAGCCATGTCCAGCTGATAGCACCTGGGATTTCACAAAATCCATGAATCATGCTTTTGGCAAGTACTTCTAATGAAACCATAAATGAAAGCATGTGAATGGGCAGCCACAAACTCACTCCAGCTCCAGTCGTCTTCGGAGTGGTGTGTGAAAGGAGTTCAGGCTCTGGTGTGGCCCTTTGACAAAGAAAATCGAAAATCTCCTGCTGTCTTGGAGATTTGTTGGAAATTTCTCCTGAGCCTGTGACATGAAAGTTGGGAACCTCCCCTGAGGCTGTGGGATGAAAGCAGAAATACACAGAGTTTGTGATGTGATTCCAAAAAATCTTCTGCTGTAAGTCATGCTCCAGGCTGCTCTGGATGAGACCAAGGGCTGACTGAACATATACAGGAGGTCAGTGATAACGTGGTGATTAAGAAAATCAGTGGCACCATTATTTTCTTTTTAATCTTCTTGACAGATGTTTTGGTTTGGGTCTTTTTTTCAGTTCTGCCATACAGTGGCTTATCACCAGTGAATAGGCTTTAGAGTTCTGCCAATTAAATAATTACACCTGGGAACTACACCACTTTATGAGAGGTGAATATCTATTATTGGGAAAAGAAGAAAGAAACCAAAGGGAATATTATTGTTGAAAAAAAAAAATAATGTGCAGATCTCCTATTCAATAATAAGCATCAGGGCAGAAAGCCAAGATCTTTTCCATCTGCCAGTCTTGAAGGAGAAGAAATATTAAGAACAACAGTGATCAAGCCTAAAAACACCAGAGGCCAAAAAAAAGTGTTAACAAAGAAAAGCTGTGTTCATATGCTTAGGAGGAGGCGTTGACAACAGAGGGCAGCCTCAATAGCCCAAGTGATTAAATATAGAATTATCACTGTGAAGTGGATACTGCACAGAGGGCTTTTGAGAAGGGAGGAGGGGTGTCAGGTGTATGAGATATTATGATCTAGACAAAAATCGCTACAAAGCTGATACACAAATGCTTGAAAAGCCTTACGGAAGGAGTAGTTACCAATAGTCTGCTGTCAAACCTGGAGGTCACACCATAGAAGCTGTCCTCTGTCCATTGTTATTCAATATTTTTATTCAGTATTTGGATCATGGGATGGAGAGTACACATAAAAAAACTGGGGATGACACCTTACTGTAAATCTCATGAGAACACAGGATTAGACTTCCAAGCAATCACAAGAAATTGGATAAATGACCTGAAATCAATAAGATTAAATTCAATACACATGCTGTATTTAGGAAGGAAAATTAGGAGACTGTCTCTTAGAGGATATTATAGCAGTAAGGAATCTGAAGGTTTTAGGTAATCAAAAAATTGAAAATTACCAGAAAACTGGAGATCCTGGAAGAGTAGTAATGTTCATTTTTACTGAGCACTAGTGGTATCTCACCACATCAGTCTGGGTCCTGCATGTAAACAGCACCAGAAACCAATAACAAAAATGACAAGCAGATAAAAAAGCATCATCCTTATGGAAACCAATCAGATCTTGGGTGGTTTTTTTTAACCAAGAAAAGAGAACTATGAGGCCTATAGGGGGATAGTGGAAATAAAAGGTATGTTACAGCTTATCATAACAGAAAGCATTATTCTGGAAGGGGTAGAAATCAGTTGTTTTTTATATTGGCAAAGGACTGGACAAAGAAAAAGGTGCTACATTTGCAAGAATGGAGACTTACATGAGATACCAGGCAAGCAATTTCTAAAAGGTAGCAAAGGATCTCTGCAAGATAAGGGTAGAACAGTCAGTAGAAGATATCCTCAAAAGTGGTAATTGCTAAAGGAAAGGAAAAGTTATTTGCACTGGGAGGGAAGGCAGTTACCTGTAGCTATTTTTGCGTCTGTCTATTCCATCCTAATATAAATGCTGTTATTAGGATTCTGCTGTTGGTTTTTGCCCTGCCAATTTAAGAGCAGCATCTCCATGCATTTCAAGGGTTTGTGTTTCACATGGAGTGATAGGTTGGCCCAAGTTTCTGCAGTAAACTGACCACCTCTGACTGCAGGTGGGCTACTAAGTGCCCCTGTGCTTTGCTCAGCTACTCACAAAGGTGAGACACAGATTTCTGCAGGGTCTGGTTAGCGGGAAACTCACTGTATGGATTTGCTGTTCATGGCACTTCACCATCTCTGCTGAACTGACACTGAAAACTCTCTCAGTTCCTTGGGATTAATGAGACCCAAACATTTTATCTGACCTCATTATCCACCTATTCTCCATCCAGCAGCCTCCTTTGGTCATTCTTTTATTTGACTGCATCACATCTACTGTAATAAATGAGATGCCTTGAATAGGCAACCACCAATTTAGGCACAACTGGCTTTTCCAATATGCAGAGTTTTGTATGTTTATGGGGTGTGGATAAACATTGATAGCCACCCCATTGTTCAGTTGTTTGGAGGGAGCATTGATCACTGAGATTTATTATCTCATGAATTAAAGAAGTGAATACAGTTTGTCAAATATATTTATCTGGTAAGGGCATCAGAGTTTTACCTGTAGTCCTTTGTGTTGAAAAGCTTCCTGCTCTTATTTCTCCTGCTGCAGTCAGGAATCAAATCCTAAGATTTATCCCTGAAGTCAGTTACCTGAACATCCAAGAGGTCTGGAAGACAACTTAAACTAAATTTGTATAATGTGTGCTGTACCCTAACATTGTTTTATCAATATTTTCATCTTACCCTTAATATTTTGTATGCAACCCTTAAAGCTTAGGTTTAGTCCTTAAGAGCAGTGGGAACTGAGACATCAGTGTCTCTTTTAATTTAGGCAGTAGCTCTGAAGGTAATGAAGGCATTTACAGCAGAGATCAAGAGTAATGAGAAGGGTCAGAAGGTAGGGAACATACCATGATTACTTTTAGCATATATGCTTAAACCTGAAAAGTCCTGAATGCCTCCTTATACACTATATAAACTTGGCTCCCACCTCAGATGAGAAAGAGCACAAGGCACCACCCTTTCACTTGGACTTTGCCCTAAATTATCTTATCATCCCATCAGCCTAATTACAACAGCTCTCTCTCTGAATTTCAAAAGCCCTCTCTCAAAAGAGTGAAGTTACTTTCCTGTAACAGAAATACGATGGGAAAAATGATAGCCCTGTTTATAATATTTTCAATCTATCCACTCCTTTTCTCCCTAGTGCAAGCATCATAAAGGAATAATATAAATGTGCACATGCAGAGAACAGAATTGTCATTTCAATATCTAGCCTAGCTCTACATTTTCAGTTTTTAAGAAAAGAGAAAAAAGGCAATGCTTTAGAGACAAGTACAAAGAAAAAGATTGTAAAGACTTATTGCTTCAAATAACTTATGACAGTAAACTTTATTATAAATACCCTGTTATTCCTTCAAAGGGGAGAGAGAAAAAGAGGCTTGTTCTCCCCTAAAAAAAGTAAGAATACTTGCAAAGATATTGTGCAAAGGATGGGTTTCAGGGACTGTCATTTTCAAAAAGGGTTGGATTGTGGCTTTAATCTGAGTGAAATTGGTGGCAGGACTTCTTTGGTTTTGACAATACTCAAATTGGGCCTGAGGCAAGGGCTTTGCAAAATGTCACCTGAAGGATTGTTTTGTTTGCTGATTTTCAGAAGTATGGAAATGTTGCTGAAGGCAGCTCACTTCAAGGAAGATGAAACTCTCATTTTCCAGGGATGCTGAGCAATACCAACAGAGCTGGGCAGTTTGCAGTAGAGGTACCTGCATACAAGATACAAGAGCTGATCAGGTCACTGTGGGTGCAGTAGATGGGCTGTTGAAGACTACAGATATTGAGAAGTATGTGAACCAAGTACACTTTAATTCCCTCCTCAAAGAGCAAGAACAGTTGTTTCTTGTCTGAATAAAGACTGTTTCAGAAGTGAGATGCATTCAGTCCAAATTCAGGATCCAAGCTCTGTAAAAGTCTGATCTGTAAGCAGAAGCCAAGCTTGAAGCATGGGAGGAATCTCACACAAGTACCTGGAATAACTCTCTTGCTTAAAATTAGGTCTCTTCCAAACCACCTGGGGAAGGAAAGCTTTAATATTCATGTCCAAGAGGCTGAGCAGCATCCTGAGACCTCCACTCTCCTTGGCCTCACCAGAGCTGCCAAGCCACTTCTTCAAGGTCTCAGCAGCACTTCTTTGGGGCTGAATTCCTGGTTCCTGTGAATATTCTGTTGGTCTCTCCAGACACCCGGGCTGAGATTGGTCCAAGACCTGGTTACCTGGCTAGATTTGTGCCTATCAGGATTCATACACCAGGCACCATTCCTTTCCATTCTGTGAGGCATATTACATTTCTCACACTTTATTATGAAATGTGATTCTGAAACTGCAGATTTTTTTGTTAGAGGATTGCTTACTATATTCTAATTACCATAAAATACACAGTCCCCTTACTAGATTTCCACAGTTGCAGCTTACTGAATAATTTCAGTTAATGTGCTTCATTTGCTTCAGAATTATTTTATGATCCAGTTGAATGTTTTAATGATATTATGAAGTCTTTGTGACAATCCAAATAGCTGGTCACAGGATTAAACAAGACCATGATCAGTGTGTAAAGAAAATAATTGTTTAAGGAATGAGTTACTACACGCAGTGATGAACACTGAAAATTGAAGTGAATGGATAGAGTTACCTTGTTATTTTCAGTAGGATTATTCTGGTTTATATCTGCTGAGGATTTCACTGAAACAACTTAATAAATGTAATCAATGGCACTGCCTGAGAATGGAGGTACTGACAACTTATTGCTTTTGCTACTGCTCAGTCCTTTCACAGTCTCTTGTAGTAAGGTTTGTTTTAGAAGGTTCCAAACTCTGGAGAGAAGAGGAATGTCACATTCTCATCAGGTGTAAATCAGCACAGCTCTGCTAAAGTCGACAGAGGCTGCACCAGCTGAAAACCTGACCAGTTATGTTAAACATGTCTGATGGTTTTAATATCCCTCATCTTGAGGTGAGGTTTATGGCCACTTTGTGATATAAAGTACAAATTGAAGTCCTCTCAGCTTCATGCTATGTATCTCACGCAATGACAGTGCTGTTGAGCTGCACTATTGTCTTTTACTGCATACATAAGGCAAGGGATTGCTGTAAGTAATTTGTTTTGGAAGGCTGGCAGCCCTAATGGGGCACGCTTGATAGTCTTCAAAGGTTCTGATTAGGCACAGTACACAGAGATGTTCTTTCAACTTGAATCTCCAAAGAAAAAGACTTAATTTTTAACAAATCACTTTCCTCACAGCTTCATCAATTTGGTTTCTTTGAAACTCAGTAGTAAGATGTATCAAAGGAACAGATTGTTTGCCCAAAGCCTATCAAAAAATGCTTTTTGCCTGAACTCAATATACCTAATCTATTTTCACAACTCATTTAGAAATGATCCTGTAAGGACTATTATTGCTATAATGGTTTGTGAAGCTGGAGCCCTAAGAAAGCAGCAAGGTGCCTCTGTGCAGCTGAGATGATATGAGCATGTCCTGGACAGCTCTTCCGCGAGGACTAAGGGGGAGGAAGGCTCTGGAGAGGTGAGCCCTGGCTGCTCCCTGCTGGCTGGGACAAAATGGTGGAGAGCCTGCTGGAGCTGATCTGCTTTTCCGTGATGCCATTGACTTTCTGTCAACTATAATGTCGCCTCT
>VYZP01005505.1:0-22612 GCA_013400635.1 Hypocryptadius cinnamomeus
GGCTCTGACCTTGCTTTGGCTGGTGACAGCTGAAAATATTTTAACAAGGGTGCTGCACAGCAACTTATGCAAAACAAGATGATACTGTCTCTCCTGCTCCTTGAAGACAGAAGTCTGAGTTAAAGCAAAGCTACCTTCACAATTTGTCTTGTCTGTCATCCATGTTAGTAGTGTCAACAGTGAAACAGAAGCCTACATGGACAATTTTCTCAGAACTATCTTTGGGTTCTTGCTGGTGCATATTGGTGAGGGAGGCCTGTGCTGATTGCTTGGGAGGGTAATGGGTGTCATTGCTAGGGCAGTAGCTAGTGCAAAACATTAATGCTCCTTCACTAAAGTGTAAAAAGGGAAAATAACACTAATATAAAAGCATGCTTTCATGTGTTACATTCTTAGTTCTAGTAGGTATTAAATCTATGTATGAACATGGCACCTGGAAACAGATTTGAGAAACCTTTGGGAGTTTTCCTCACAGAAGACATCAATAAGCAATTGCACAGCACTATAGAGGAGGTCATTATCTAAAGACAAATTGAGGTGCTGAAATTTAATATGAAATGGCCCCTGGGATATATAAGAATCTATTTTACAAGCTCATGGGGACTGGAAAAAAAGTATATATGTACTAATAATTTCCAATAACATATACAAAAATTTTTCAATAGCAACAGCATTTGGTAAACTGCTAAGATGTCTTTTGGCCTGCAGGGGAATGCCTTTAAACTGGAATACAGTAGGTTTAGATTAGATATTAGGAAGAAATTCTTTATTGTGAGGGTAATGAGGCACTTAAATGGACTGCCCACAAAAACTGTGGGTGGCCCATCCTTAGAAGTGTTCAAGGCCAGGTTGGATGGGGCTTTGAACAACCAGTTCTAGTGAAAAGTGTCCCTCCCCATGGCATGGGGGCTGGAACTGGGTGATTTCTAAGGTCCCTTTTGAACCAAACTATCCTATCATTGTATGATAATTAAAAAGGGATAATTACTTGCGTCCCCATAACTGAAAAAAAAATCCCAAACCCAACACCAACAAAAAAACAACATCAAACAAACAGAAACATGAAAAAAAAAACCCCACACAAAACAAAACAAACAAACCAAAACAAACAAAACAACAAAATACTCCACCAAAACAAACAAAAAAAACCCAAGTCAAATTTTAAATAGATTTTAGGTACTTAGAAAGGTGACACTTATATAAAAACCTTTATATTAAAGTGAAATATAATTCTACAAAAACCTTCTCAACTCCATGGACTTGATACTCATGCAAGGACTGTTTTTTCAAGGGATAGAGACCTGAGAATACAGCAATGCTGAGAGAAGTTTAAGCAATAACAGTAGTGTGATTCTCATTTTCAGCACACAGAAGTCTCTTTATGTCAGTCCTTTAATCAGAAATTCCATGTAATATTTTGCAATATTGCACCAGAAAGCTAGTATCTGTTTCAGAATACATTTAAGATGGGGGTGTCTATCCTCTTAGACCTTTCTAATTATCCGATATAAATATATAAAAAAAGAATGCTGTTTTTTTCAGATTTCAAATAAGTCCTTATACTGCATTTCTAGGTGTCATTTGCCTTATTTGATCACTCTTAAAACTCCACCTGTTAGAAGAAGCAGCTTCTAAGCTAGTCACATGTGTTTTCAATTTTCCTGTTTTTTCAAAGATCATGATGTTCTTTTTAATATGGTGATCTTAAACAATAAATGCTTTAGAAGCGGGTTTTTTTCCAAGTTAAAGTGCCTCAATACATGGACAAACGGTCACATAAAAAGTCCATATCCCTATCAATCCACTCTCAGCTTGGTATTGAAGACATCTGAATCTGGGGAGAAGTTTTGTTTATGTGTCACTTACAAAAACTCCACAAAACATTAAAAAACAAAACAGAACA
The DNA here is from genome assembly GCA_013400635.1 of Hypocryptadius cinnamomeus. Taxonomy (NCBI): domain Eukaryota; kingdom Metazoa; phylum Chordata; class Aves; order Passeriformes; family Zosteropidae; genus Hypocryptadius; species Hypocryptadius cinnamomeus. Next base: position 1,904 of record VYZP01005505.1, read on the forward strand.
CAGAACATAAATCTAGCTAAAGTATCTTTCGACATTTTCTGCTCCTAACCATGTCTGTGTTTGTGATTTTTAAAATTTATTTTATAAAGTGATCTCACCTTCTTAAGAGAAAATTCAAATCTTGAACCAGAAGCCTCCTTAACACTTACTTTTACTTCAGGGAAAAAATGAAATTACTTTCTTTGCCATTTCATAAACATCAAGCATTTTTACATTAACCTAATTCACTAAAGACTTTAAAAAGCAATTTGCTTTTGGGGTATTTTTCTCCATTAAATGATCCACTTAGCAGTACAACATGGTTTTCTAGGCAAATGAAGTGTGGCCTGATTTTACATTAGGTATAAAACAACTGGTTTTTATACTTATCAAATACACATGGAAAACAGAACAGCAATCACACCTGTGAATAACATTTTTTTAAATCTATATAAATAAATAAAATCAGACAGGTACTAAAATTTAAACAAATAATTTTGTATCTTTTTTTGCAAATGGAGTCATAGGGATAGGCAATTCTTCATATTATATCAAATTCATTAGTAATTTTCTTAATTTTTTAAGGTTTTTGGTAGGGTTTTTTGCTGTTGCTTTGCTGTTGTTCTGAGAGAGGACATATTAAAAAAAAGTAGAAAAAAGGAAAGTTACAATTCACTCAGTGTGTCAGCATATGTATATCAGATATATTTATTGCTGCTTTTTTTGATCCTGTTTCTACATATTTCTACTGTGTTATTTTTTTCTTGTAAAACTCTTCATGTGTATACTTTTTTTATTATGCTACAAATGATTAGTCAACAGAATTCCCTTAGAAGATCCATATTTACATTAATATCCATGTAACAAACCTAATTGAGCAACAGAAGATTGGTATTTCGTTATTGATGTCTTTGCTGCATCATGAAGGCACCAATTTAGCACTAAACTATAAATAGAAAAAATACTGTGGATGAAACTGGCTTGTCTTGTGTTTCTAATATTCCCTTCAGGGTAAAGTATGACATAACCTAATTACAGTGGTAGAGATTTCACTGCAGGGAAAACTGTTGTTATTCCATTTGACAATCAAGTAATTATCTTCTCTACTGGATGTTTTACTGGATACTACTAATTAAGTCATCCACAAGAATTCATTTGAAATTTAGGAAATGGGGCTAATCTTATAAAAAGCTGGCCTTCAAGAATGCCAATAATTTTTAAAAAACCCATTCATTTTGGTGGAGTTTTTTAAATGCTACCTGTCAGAGTGCTTACTTAAGCAGAAAGCACGTGCTCTTTCTGACTGCATCCCTGCTTTTTATTTCAGGACATGGACTCAACTTGCAGTTGCTTCATTCTCCTTGGGGCTGTAGGGCTTCTGCTGAGTGTGCTCAGAGCAAGTACTTAAAAACCGTAATAAAAGTGATGACAGAGCAGTGTAAGAATGAGTAGATGATAACTGGCAGAGTTAGTGGGGAGACAACAGGACTCAAAATTCCATTTAATTATCCAGATGTTCCAGGAGAGGTGAAGGCCAGAACACAGTATCTCACATTATGAAAGGATCTGCAAGAAACTTTAATCTGCATCTCTGCTTATAGAAGAATCTGCAAGAAACCCTACCCGAACCTTAAATTTGTGGTTAAAATTGGGTAATTTCATACTCCATCCTCATCCTCAGCTTATTTCTTATTTCCTCTTCAGTTTTTCCTTATCTGTATAAAAGATTTGCTCATTCTTTCCAGATTATACAATCTCAGGAAAAGCCAATGCTCTGATTGTATCAGCATAGTAGGTCAAATCTCTCAGTCTGTTTCAGAAATAAGGAATTTATCACCCATTAATTTATTATCAGTTAATAAACAAAACTAGTAGATTATAGTTTTCTTTTAAATTATCAGTATTGTCCTCACCCATAATATGTTCTCAGGAAGAAACCTTTTTTTACCTTGCAGAGAATACATTTTAAAAGACTGCATCAAGTCAAATATTAGCAATATAATTTGCCTTTTAATTTCCTGTACTGGTATCCTGAAAATCTACTGATATAAAATTAGGAAAGAACTTTATAAAAACATCACCTGTATCTTATCAAAATGTATCTCATATATAAACATATTTCAACAAACATTTCTTCTTTTATTTTTTCTGAAATATATTTTCTTATCTTTAAACTACCTTATCTGCAATCACATTACTGGAAGTAAAAATCATCACATTCTTTGTTGTATAGACTGAAAGAAAACATGGATTTATTAAAAACAAATATTTGAAAATAAAGTTGCCTAAAACATTTTTGCACCTATTTTCTCATTGTCAGAAACCTAAAGAAAGAAAACACGTTTCCATGAAAGTACACACTAGACAGGGCTCCCTGACATACGTACACAGAAGTTACACAAAAGTTATTTCTCATCTATAAGTGCTACATAAGCACATGGCATATAAATGCATTTCACTGTACAAATATAAAGCACTTCAAGCAACATGAACAAAAGGTAATCACATATACATAATTTATACATTTCCCTAATGTAGCAAAATTGACATTGCAGCTCCTAGCTAAGTTAATGTTAGGAGTATTTAGAGTTGTAGGTAATTACCTTTTCTGGTTTTAGCTCTGTTGTGTTTAATGTTGTGATCTAGTCAAAACAAAATAAACTTGGATTGAATTTGTAGTATTGACTGTAGCATTCCTTTGACAGATAGATTATAATTGTCTTGCTACTTCAGTGTAAATTTAAGGGTCCTGCTATTTCTTGTAAATGTTGTGACTTAAAGATGAAAATATGCCATTCTGACTTGGTCCTACTTGAAAAGGCCGTGGAACCGTCACTGACAAAAAAGCAGAAGATGTTTCATCACCTCCATTAAACCCTAATGGATTACAATATTTGTGTTCACAAGTTTCTAGTACTGCTTGTTCAGCAACTACATAAGACTTCAAAGCAAAGACAATACTGGACGCCATTTAAAAAATAAAGAATAAAGCACCATAGAATGTCTGCTCAAACCACAAAAAATTTGCCAAAGACAAAATAGAATCTTTTTCAATCTCATGTTGTCAAGAAAAAGCTAAATATACCATGTATGGGAGTGAAAAGTATTATGACTCAAATTCTTTTTCCTTAAACAACCAACTTCTACCTTCCTCAACTTTTAAAAAGACAGCTTTCTTTGTACACAGGAAAGAATCTAGGCAGGTACTAGAAAGAAAACGTCCACTCAAAGGTCTGTCAAGTTAAAACAGAGATGCTTATATCAGACTGCTGCTGTTACTGAATCTGTAGCTGATGAATCTATTTCTTTTATGTATGTGTTATATTCTTTCATCAGAAATAATGTATGTCCTACTTGCAGAGAGGAGGGGTGGAGCATGGCTGGGGTGCTGCTGCCTACCACGCACTTCCTTCCAGGGATGCATGGTTTCAGGAGGAAGAAATGGATGAAAGTAAACCAAAAGTGTGACATTTCATACTGTTTCTTCTTCAAGGAAGTTTCTAGAACCAGCATTGTGGACTCTATTCCCTTTCCCCAGTGCTGCTCATCCCCTCCTGTCCTTCAGGAGGATGTGGCTCTGGGCAGCGAATGCAGCCGTGCCTAGCAGAGCACAAGCAGCACAGGCACTGGTGCCAGAAGCAGGCACAGGGAATGAAGCCACGCTGAGCCCAGCCAAATATTGCTGAACACAGCCAAATCGCGGGCACTGCACCAAGGCGGCAAACACTGACAAACAGAGGAGCAGCGCGGCATGGTGTCAAACACCAAGGAACTGGGCAGCGCAACACAGACAATCCAGACTTTTAGGGGTTTCTCTGTCATTGCTCTCTGCTGTCTCAGCCTCAGGGAAGGGGGACACAGGCTGCAGACAGCATCCACCATCTCATTTATTCCTCTGGAGGCCACATGGTGCCTTCACCATCTTTTGTCTTGGGAAAAACTGCATCACTGCCAAGCTATAGGAACACCCACCATCTTGTCTTAATCCCAGTGGCCACAGGGAATTGTCATTGTGGTTGAGCACCTCTTTGTGTGTAAATCACCTTATTCTTTTGTACACATACATTATCAATATCAATAACTGTTATTATCAATAACAGTTGCTGTTACTGTTCATTTCTCATCCCATTGCTGTTTGTTTTCAGCAAATAGTTATCTTAACCCGTAGTCGCTGCCTTCATTCCTTTCTCACTAGAAAGGCGTGAAGGGGAAAGGGGGAGGCTTATTTAGAGTTAATTTCCCAACTGGTTTTAAACCAGCACAAAATAAAAGCAAAACAAAAATCTCTGTACTTATACATTCTGTATTGCCTAATTCACTAATGAGTTTCACTGAAGCTCCCATAGCATCACTTTATTTAAGGTCTGTCCTATTTATCTTCAAAACAATAAACATGGCTGTATGTGGAGTGGTTTGGTAACTAGTTGAATTTCATTTTCATTCACCTATTAACAGCTTTGTGGATACAGAAATGACAGCAGTTAACTTTAGAAGTAAGTTGGAACAGAAGTCCTCCACTACAGATCTGGCAGATCAAGTTCTTATCCTCCAAATTAGAAGACCCTTGAAAAAAGCCACTTAAATATATGGTAAATTAATGTTGTTTTAACACTTGCACTGAGATCCAAAATTTTCTTTCTTTGTTCCTACTGGAAGTCCAAACAAGTACCAGATAATAGCTAGAATGTGTCTGTGCTGGAATGGTTAGAGGCAACTTCAATATGGGTATCAGGACGGAAAAACTATATAATCCTTGACCCCTTAAGGAAATACTTTTTATGTGATACATGTCATGATCATTCAGGGTGATAACTTGGTAGAGCAGGGGTAACCATCCCAAGTGCAACAAATCCTAGTCTGTAAAGTACCATGTACACACTCCTCTAAGGTAGCTGACATTTCAGACAGTGCTTGAGACTGAACCTCCATCTCAAAAGCTAAAAGCAGAAGACTCCTGCTGAGCTGGAGCAGATAGTTGAAAACAATTAAAAAAAATTTTTAAAAATTGCCCATTAATATCCATTAATATAGTGTAATCTTGTAATCACATGTTCAGAATAAGTGAAAATTTAGGGTGGTGATAGGGGAGAAGAAAAAAAAGAGAACAAGTTCTAACCCTTTCTCTACTTTACCAGGACACTGCCAGGGAGTATTGACAATACTATCCTGTGTTTATCTCTAGATCTTTCTTGAAATTTATAGCAGTTAAAGTATTTTTTGATACAATCAAATTCTACTAAAATGAGCAAAAACATCTGGAAGTCATATGTATTTAAATGATATAAGAAAATAATGTAAAATTCAGTGAAATTGTTTATTTACTTATCTATTTGTCTTCTAGTATATAAAATGGACAGCAATGAATTTAGTGGCAACTGTGCTCAGGCAAACACATCTTTAAGGGGAAGCATAACATTCATTACTTCTGCTTCCAACTCATTCATTTATAGCTCATGTAATATTTTTGTAGCGAAACCTATTGTACTAAATATGTATGATGAAGCACTCTATCACATGTAAGACGTGTATTACATGCTAGAACTGCTTTGCTTTATTTTGCAGCAGTAGGGAGTTTTTAGATAAAAAAGCTTCAGTTGCATACGTTCATGTGGTAAAAGTTACTCTTTCTCAATCATATGACATTTACACACATTTTATTCTCTAAATGTGGAACATGGATAAATGTGTCCAAGTAATTTCACTGCAGCCACTGAATGGCTTTGAAATACAAAACAACAGATTCTGTCTACTTTTATCTTTATTTCCACATTTTGTAAAATTAAGTAAAATCTTGTTTAAGCTATCCCTCAACTTTCAAACTTCACAAGATCAGAAAGTTCTACTGATGCCATCAGAATACACGGAGTAGCAATTACAACAAATATGTAGTGGCTTATTTGCTAATACAGTGACCCGAGGTTTTTTCGGGTTGTTGTTTGTGAGGTTAATTTGGCTTTTTTTTTTTTTATTTTTAAAAGGACTATAGTTTTAAGCAGGTACTTCTAAAAGTTATATTGAAACATAAAATAAGAAATTGGTAAGAATTCACAGCAACATTTCTGCTCCCCTCTCAGGTTTTTTCAAAGCTTTTGTTCCATCAGTAGCTAGCAATGCTTGCAAGCAAGCCCTAATTAGATTTTAGGTACTCATCATTCCTTCATTCTTTGTAATAACAGTCTGATGAAGCTAGAGAAAAACTTCTCAAATAATCTAGATAAATGCCATATTATCTAGAGGACTTGTTTTGCCTATTCTCTATTGAGGTTGTCATTCTTTTCTTGGTACTGCTGAACATGAATGGAATGGGATCTTTTAAATTATCTGATATGAAAAGAAAAATGTAAAAAGTATATATGTGATATGTACTTCCAAGATGAAAAATGTTGTAAAAAATATCTCATGTGCAAACAGATCTCCTTAGCTAAAATGAATTATAATTATGCTGTACTTTGTTTTAGGAAAAAACATGATCACAAATAATTCATTGACACTGTGCAGGAGCAACTTCACAGCAAACAAGATTTGCCTTCCCACAAATAATGAAAATACACAGTGAAATATACTACCAAAGAATCATGCAAAGGCTAAAAGAGCATTGACCAAAAACAATTGACAATACAGTCACATTCATCCTGTTGAGTTACACAAGCACAGAAAGTCCTTAAATTTTTAGTTGCTTCAACATATACCATGGAAAGGTCTGCACTTTCCTTCATATCTGCTTTCTGATTACCATGAGTGATAATATACCAGGGTGCTGAGCATTACAGTGCTAGTTTTCTTCCCTTAACCTGCTGTTACTGAGGAGCAAGTTCTAGCTGCTCCCCAAGGGAAGGAAGCCAGGAGCTGAGGGCGAATTCAAGGCTGCCCTCCACTGACATGGATCCAAAGCACTGGGGCTGCAAGCCAGGGTCAGGGTCAGAGAATGTGGCTAGGGAGAACCTCAATTCAGTGACAGCCTGGTAAGGCTACTGGGGCAAACTAGGTCTGAGACCAGGAGAGAAAGCCATGTCCATGGTTGGGTTGGGATTGGGGTGATACAAAAACAGGCAGCAAAGTCAATCATTATTTTAATGACCTGAGAGTGTTCATTTCATCAGGCAGGTAGCCTTATTTTTCACAAGAGTACCTGTACAGCTAAACACATTTGAGTTCAGGGGTTTTACTGAAATATTCCTTGTGGTGCATAAAAAAACTCTCACTAATAATTAAAATCAATGCATAATATGCAATTAGAAAAAACTCATCAAATATGACATTAAAAAAAAAGAAGACAGTTGATAGAATTCATTATCTTCATTAATATCAAGACACAAAGACTTCTTATACCCAGATTAGACAATATTTAGTGAAAGTTTGCATTTTAGGACAAAGCCTTTCTGAACTAAATGTACTTTATGTAAACTATATGACAGTTATAATCCACTATTTTTTCCCCTAAATTTTATGGGCTTATGCACTAAGAAAGACCATACATATCCATCAGGAATATATACTTACATATATACTTACAATATAATGTATACTTACAGTTTGTGTTAAGTATGAATTAAGCTGTAATAGAAAGAGTAGAATTAAAATATTTCAAGCTCCCACAAGGCTTCTGTTTTATCCATACTCTGTGTTCATCTTTACCTGAACATCAAACCATTGTCAAGAAATAGATATAAATTTCAAACTATTGTGCTTTTTCACACCAAAGATGCAAATTCATTATTTTCTATGAAATCTAGCCAATGGTATAAATTATTTATATAATATGACTGCAAAGACTTAAGAAAAGAATGAGATATATATATCACAACCTTGTAACCAAAGGGATGTACTAGTGAGCTAGAAAAGTCCCCCAAACAACATTCACAGAAACAAGTTAGAGAAGCTAAATAGAACTGCCTGTCCCAGGAAAATCTCAATTCCAAGTGAGTTCTTCCAGAACAAGTGCAATGTGATTCTCTTTTTACCTGTTTTGTAACCTCTGCTTTAGTGATCTATTATGCATATGATACATACTATTGTGCAAGAAATGCATTCAGGAAAAAAAAATTAACTAGTTATTTCACTTTTAAAAGAAGTAATTGAAATTGCATTGATTTATTTTAAGAAATACTAATAATATCAATACCTCCATTCTTGTTTCATCATTTACAGTGAATTAAAACTTTTTCTTTTTCTGATAAAAGAAATAAAAAAATTTCCTTTTTCTCTACCCTGAAATGCATTCAAAGTTCAAACATATTATCTCTATCAGCTAAATTATGCTGGACACTGCCTGTAATGTGATAACTTGAGCATCACTGTCTGTTCAGCAACTTACATACTACATACGTGGTAAAATGGTAAAGCAAAAATAAAATTGTATTTAATCAATCACAGTCCTTGTGATTGATGAAGTAATCACTTCACAAATGTAGACCTGGTCTCAGAGCTGGTTTACACCACATATGTAGGTTTTTCAGTATTGCTTCAATGTTATGTGTATTAATTACCAAGTAGAGTCTCTAGAATCCAAGGAACAAAACTCAGTTAAAGCAGCTGTCCAGAGGGAGTTTTAGAACAATAATTTTCAGGTAGAAAAACAGGTGAGTGGCAGCTAAGATTCTCAATAACTTTAAGAATAAACAGATGTACATGGCTTGTATTCTATATTACAAAGAAGAAGTGTGATGACTGGGATGGACAAAGGAGGTGTCACTGGGAAGCAAGCATAAAACTAAGTGCTTCCATAAAATTAATAACAATTTTTCGTTCCAAAGTATTTTCAAAGTAATTTCAGTTACAAAGAAGAGGGACTTTTAAATTTTTTTCAATTATTATTTTTAAGCATACTAGCATGACAATTAACCAGACATACTGACAAGACTTTAAAGTTTCCTAATTTTCCTGGCCACGGAAATATTCTTTTTCTATGTCTTTTACTTCCATCTCAATATGTTCCAAATTTTACTTCTACTTTCACATTCTATTATTTTGTTAAGATTTTTGTTGGTTTTGTCTATTTGTCATAAATTATACTTACTGAAAGTGAGGTATCATTTAAGTGCTGTTAGCTTGGATTTATTTTGTTTAAAAGGGCAGAGTTTTTTCTGCTCTGCTATAGTATTATGCCCATGCATGACCCACGATGACATTTTTCCACCAGCTTTTCCAACAATACACCTGATCAGTGTACTCTTGGGATCTGTTTGATATTGCTTTAAAGTTTCTCAGGCATGTTGACTTTTGTGTACGTCTGTGGGCTGAAGACTTAATTTTGTGTATTTTTCCTGCAAGATATATTGATAATTTTAATCCCTAACAAATTGGCAATTGAATTTGCTGTAACAATATTACTGTTTCTTTCTTTTAGTTCTTGCTTTTTGTTATCCCCCATCTAGTTCAGCTAGAGGTCTCTTGGAAACTTCCTGAATAAAGGTCAAAAGCTTGGCTTTAACCAGTGTATCTTGTGACCTTTAAGACTAAAATGTCTCTCGCCCATTGTTAATTATAGTGTTTGATGACACCAAGCTGAGCAGCACATCTGACATGCCTGAGGGATGGGATACCACTCAGAGGGATCTAAAACTTGAGAAGTCGGCCCAGGGGAATCTCATAAGGTTTAATAAGTCCAGGTGCAAAGTGCTGGGTCGGGGCAAGCCCCAGTCTCAGCACAGGCTGGGCATGAACAGATCAGAGCAGCCCTGCTGAGAAGGGCTTGGGGTGCTGGTGGCTGACAGGGTGGACCTGACCCAGCCATGGGCACTCCCAGCCCAGAAAGCCAAACGTGTCCTGGGCTGCATCCAAAGCAGCGTGGGCAGCAGGGCCAGGGAGGGGATTCTGCCCCTCTGCTCTGCTCTGGTGAATTGTCCTGCTACAGCTTTGTAATCCTCAAGACAGGAAAAAGTGTAGAAGTGGGTCCGGAGGAGAGACACAAAAACTATCGAAGTGTAGAACACCTGTCCTAGGGGTAAGAGAATTGTTCAACCTGGAGTAAAGACATGCCCTGTCACTACATAAATGGGGCTTAAAACAAAGAAGGGGCGGACTTTTTACTAGGACCTGTATCAACAGAACAAAAGGTAACAATTTTAAACTAAACTGGTGTAGATTCAGACTAGACACAAAGAAAAATTTTGTTTTATAAATGTATGAAACACTGGGACAGGTTACACAGAGGTGGTGAATGCACCATCCCTGGAAACACTCAAGGTCAGGTTGGACAGGGCTCTGAGCAACCTGATCTAGTTGAAGATGTCCCTTCTAATTGCAGGGAGGTTGGACAAAATGACTTTTAAAGGTTCTTTCCAACAAAAACCACTGAATTCTCTGATTCTACGATTCAGTAAGTTGATTTTGTGATTCTTGATTTTTGATTCTATGAGCCTTGGGGTTCTCCAAGGTTCAGTACTGGGGCCAGTTCCTGTTCAGTAACTTTATCAATGATCCGGGCAAGGGTGTGCATCCTCAGTAAATTTGCAGACAACACTAAGTTGGGTGGGAGACAAAACTGCAGAGGATCTCAAGAGGGTATACGAACCCAAGGCCAATAACCCAAGGCCAATGGGATGATGTTCAACAAGGTGAAGTGCTGGGTCCTACACCTCAGGCACAGCAACTCCAGGCAGTGCTACAGACTTGAGGCAGAGTGGCTGGAAAGTGGTCGAGCTGAAAGGGGCCTGGAGATGCTAGTTGTTGGTGGCTGAATATGAGCCAGGGTGTGCCTGGCAACGGCATCCTGGCCTGTATCAAAAATAGTGTGGCCAGCAGGACCAGAACAGGGATTGTTCCCATGTATTCAGCACTGGTGAGTCCACATCCCAAACCCTGTGCTCAGTTCTGGGCCCCTCATTCCAAGAAGGACATTGTGGTGCTGGAGTGTGTCCAGAGAAGGAAAAGGTCTGGAGTACAAGTCCTGTGAGGAGTGGCTGAGGGAGCTGGGGGTGTTTAGCCTGGAGAAAGGGAGGCTCAGGGATGATCTTATTACTCTCTACAACTGCCTGAAAGGAGGGTGTAGCCACATGGATGTTGTCCCACGAAGAGCCAGGGGAGGCTCAGACTGGACATCAGAAAGAATTTTTTCACTGAAGAGATTTTCAGGCATTGGAACAGATTGCCCAGTGGAAGTGTTCAAGAAATGACCGGATGTGGCACTTCAGTGCTGTGGATAAGCTGGCATGGTTGTGTGAGGTCAAAAGTTAGACTTGATGACCACAGAGGTCTTTTTCAATTTCAATGATTCTACGATTCTTCAGTTCTGCAGTTCTCTGGTTCCATTAGAGTAAAATAGAACAAACATCTCTGTGAAGCTTATGAAGGGTTGTAATCTAGGGTTTTCCTGCAACAATTAGCAAATCCATATTTTTGGGCTAAGCAAAATATTTGTGGCTAGGTATTAGTTTTGTGTAAGTACAAGTAAGTTAATAAGAAGCCAAGCCTTCAAAAATTCGTAATTGTTGCATGCATAGGAGTCCTGATTCAGTAATATTTTTATTGCTAGTGCTTTTCTCACAATTCCAAGTAAGGCACAACTCATGCTTTTTTCCTGAAAAATTTTTAAAACAATAAAGTAAGTTAAACTAATAACAAACTCTCTTAAAAGTTGGGGTAGTGTTAACTGCCTTCCTTGATGCTCTTTTCATCAGGTGTGGCCACACAACCTTTCAATTATCATTGGTAGTTGTTGGAAAAATTTAGGTTAACAAGTCTTCCTCTCTATCTTTTTCAAATAAATGTTATGCGTATATAATGAACCAAATCTCTAACCTGACTTTTTGGAAGCTACATGAGTTGAAAGGCATTAATATAAGTACAAGACAGATTCAATTTGAAAATTCACCACCATGCTTCCTCAGTGATTTTTAACTCCAAGTTACTGCAGTTTTCTTACAGTGTAATATTTCAACATGATAGATCTATTTCACTTTCCAATCTTTCAAATTATTTTAGTATTTTTCTTCAATATTAAGAAAAATAAGCTGTTTCATTAAAAAAGTAAAGATAAATCAGTCAAGTACCCTCTGTAGGGGCTGGAAACTAATTTTGATAAATCCCAGAACATTTTTCACACAAAAATAGAAAGGTAATTATATTTTGTTGTAATGTATTCAGTTAGAAGTGTAATTGATAACTATTGTGGCTCATAGTTTATACAACTGTGTCATTTTTATTTACCTTTTTGCTTCCAAACTTTATATCTATTTGAAGAAGTTAGTGCTGTATATTGTCAAAAATTAGTGAAGCAATCACAAAGGGATGAAATATTTCTGACTGTTACTGAGCAATAATCTAGTACTACAAGGTTAGACATTACAAAAGTCAGTGGCATTGTATTATTATCTTTATTATTGATCTACTAATACAAAAGATACCTTCATCTCAGATCTCTCTCTGGAACTCAACAGAATCTTTTTTCCAAAGATGCACTGAAGTTTGTGCATTTTGCTCTGATGTGAGATTAATGATGCCTGTATGGCTTAGGTATACTGAAAATTTGCTAAAAGAAACAGGATTTAAGATGCCAGTGATGTCAAAGTAGCAGGTGGTTCTCCAGATTATTAGGGAAAAATTACCTCTGATGAAAGGGGGAACTGGTTATTCCTATTTTAAAATTATGCAGGATATGATTTTAATAGTAATTCCTGGCGTTGCTACTGAATACTTCCCCTAAGTCTAATACAGCAGACAGGTGATCTTCACAAATTACTCCCATTTTTCACTCTATTTCTTCATGAAGAAAAAAAAAAAAAACGACATTACTGTTTATTCATGTTGATATTGTAATATTTTCAAGTAGTGCTAAAGAAGCACATTTGCAGATTAGTGTAATCTGTGGAATGAGTGCACTATGGGGAGAAGAGTCTAAAAAGAAAGAAAGTAAGAAAAAAAAAGGTCTCTGTCTCAAGAACAAAAATATTTACTCAGAAATACACCAGTGCTGTATACAAAATATTTACCCCCTCCTCTGCTCTGAAAATTCCTCAAAAGTCCATGTAATCCACCTTGACTCTGATTTTAAAAATACAAAATTTTCAATGGCTTTGAAGGTAATAGAATTGAATGAAATCATTAAAAAAAACCAAACTTACTGTATCTTTGCTTTGCAGAGAAAGGCAACTTTGAATCCTGTGAGAAAGCCCTCCAGGTTCAATGTGGCAGTGTTTCTGCTGCACTTAGTGGTGTGTGGAGGCAACATGGGTTCAGTGGTCTTTTCTGCTACAAATACCACATCATCTTATGAAAACAAACAAAGAACTCACTGTCACTTGATGTCAAAGACTGCCAGACTCCAGATATTGGCTGGAGTCTGGGGAGCCATTTACAGGTTATGAGGTTTGTCCCACACCAGTCCTGGTCCTGGTGATTTCTAGAGAAGCTAAGGACTAGCAGTGATACAGATTTCCACCCTTATCTACATGAGGCCTTTAATCTTTCTGTGTTTAAAATGTGTGCATTTTAAAACTTAACAGGCCTTCTCATTTATCTATCATATTCAATATTCCTTTGTATTTTGACAAGGCTGTATTGGTGCTTCCCACAACAGGATTCCTAACTGGTTTCAGTGGGTATAAAGAGACACAGGGCAGTGGAGAGGCACTGAAATGCACAGGCTTTCAAGGAAAATCTGCCTACTGATAGTCACAGATACATGGTCCTGTCTATAGCAATGAGTCAGAGAACTGCTCTCTGGGCCTACTACCAAATTAACAAGACCTAAATAAAGTCAGAGCCTATCAACATAATCCACATTTTTAGATTGAATAATGGCAGAACTAGGTACTCCAGTATTTGGTGGTCAAGGACTTAATAAAATTCTCTACTGCATGAAGAGTGCATCCTGAATTTTTCCATAATAGTAGCGCTAAAAGCACTAGATGGTCATGTTATCTTGGAAATAAACTTTTTACTGAGAATCCCACGATAACATGGCACCCTCAAAATGTTGTCAAATAGACTAGGTGTTCTTTTCTTTTTAAAGGTTAGTCTGTCTGCTGATGCGAAAAGCATAACTTTTCTGATACTATTTGGAGAAATCGAAGTATTGTACCAACTCCTCTATCAATATTTATGCTATATTTTAAAATGCGTGTTTCTTCCTACCTAAAAGTTTCCTTATGAGAAAACATTCTTCTCAGAAGTTAAAGCCACTTGAAATTCAATATTTATTTCAGTGTTCTTCTTACACTTACTGTGGGATCTTCTATTACCAGAGAACTTGTTAGCCATGGTTTGCAAGAATTCATGGAAGCTTAGGTTATTTTGGTTTTTCTGGTTTGGTTTTATTTTAACAGGAGGCTTGCTACCTTTAAGCCTCAAATGAATTTTCATATGGCTTGATCCTTTCTCCCACTTTTATGCAAAAGATCATATAATGCCCTAATGATTTTACACTATTGTGAAATAAGAAATGAGACCAAAAAAAATGGTATTTTGAACAGAAAAAAAATTAGAATGACCAGATGATTTTTTTTCTTTTGAACATTTTCATTATTTGATTGATTTTTTTTCTTTTTTTTTCTTACACACAGAAGTTCTCTTTCCTACATTTTTTTTCCACGATTAAGTCTTGATTATGTGGAGAAGTTATAGGAAACAGAGACACTGCTACAACCCAAAATGTTACAAATAAAACAGAAGACTTTCAGTAGTTTTCTAAAATGGTCTTGTTCGGTTTTTTTGTTTTGTTTTTTTTTAGTGTGTGTGAAAGTATATAGAACAATGGGGAAACACAAACAGTGAATTTGAGTAGAATTACTTTTGTTGCATCAATGCAACTTTTTTTTTCACATTAAATTTTCTCTACATATTTACCATCCTGAGTATATGAATGTGTTCTAATTTTTGTGTTTCATTACATAAGGCAACTTTTGCATCTTCTAAAGATTTGTAGTAAAAAGAATTGTCTGATTCAGCACCCTGGGAATAAAATAAATTGATATTACTAGTAGAATTGTCTGGTCTTTTAAAAATATGTTTCCAACAAAAATTAGTGACTGGCTTACTTGAAATGCTTGTATCCATTTTTAATCCAATTCTTTTATGTAAATGAAACTAGCATGAAAAATGATGGATTACTTTGAATGTCACAGGTCTCAAGGATTAAGTCAAATGTTTCTGTAAGTTTGCCAAATACAGCACCGTTCAAAATTTAAAAGTATTTCTCAAAACATAATTACAGTTTTCCAAACACCAGTAACTTTTAGTTTCTCTGCAGATGGCACTACTGAATTCCTTCAATTTCAGTAGTTACGAGACAAATTCCATTTCATGACATGAACATCCTATGTTTTGTTGAAAGTATTTTATTTCCTAAGTCCCAAACCTGTGCAAGATCTTTCTTAGGAATAGATGTTTATGAAGTTTTTCTATAGCCTGATGTTGTAGTGTGCTTTTGTACTTTGTAATACTTGGTAATAGTTCTGGTTTCGCGTCCCCTTNCTTCCACTATGGAAGAATCCCAGTTTTCCTCCCACTGCCTTTTTCCATCCCATGGCATTTTAAAGTATCACCATGGTAAATAACTACACACAAATGGTGCTGGATGTTTGGAGACCACAATACAGAATATTGACTTTTTTTTCCCCTCCAGCTACAACATAGTGGACAGGGGTATGACATTTCTAATGAAGCAGCTGATGGAAAAAATGTTTTATACCATCAAATTTAATTGGCAAGTCTGAACACAACAACTATTTTATCAAATTTTGCACGAACAAGTTTTGTTATGTAAGAGCAGTATTTCTGTTTCCAAATAGTTCAAATCAGTTTTATAAAGCTTAAAATACTTCAAGATGCTTTTTTTTTTTTAATTAAACCCCTTAACTTACTAAAATAAAAGTCCACAAACTGGTTAATAAATAAGAATTACATCATACTCAGAATTTTAAAAATTATTCATGTAAGTTAAGAGTAAAAACTATACCTTAAAGATCCGAGTGGATTACCAGCAGAAAGGCTGGGGAGGCTGTACAGATTCTCAGTGAATGAGAGGCACCACAAACTTCAAGTTGTTAGCAATTTAATCTGACCTCTTCCCCTCAAGAACATAATGTTAAGAGTGAAAATACAGTAGTGATGTGTAAGTAGTTCCAAGCAACAAGACTCATGCTTTTAGGCTGTTTAGTTACTAAAAAAATTCTTTCTGTTGGATGAAAGAGTAGCATAAAATCTAACCAAGGGTCTGGGTATATTCTTCTGCCTTGCAATTCATTTCTAATGTCAATGAGTATTTGTTTTTTTCTGTTATTCTAGCCTGGTTGATTTTCTATCAATCTGTGTACAGGTTCAAGAAGAATCTAGGCTTCCTGGTAAGGTAAGATTTAATTACTTTCATATCACTGGAAGAATTTCTTCATATAGTAATGGAAAGGTGCAACAAATTTACAGAATTATCTGTATCCTCTTGCTCTGTTTTGCATCAATTTCTGCAGAAATCCTATAAATTGACATAATTTAAAATGCACACTGAGAAGAATGTATTTTCTAACAAGTGAATTCCACAGAGTTATGTAAATACTGTGGCATTTCATAAGATCTATTTGCATAGGTCAGCAGCCATTTCAGGTCATGTACAGATAAGACAGGAGACTAGCTGAAATAATTTTGTTCTTGTTTCATTTAAAACACATTACACATATATGTATGCACGCACTGTTGCAAAAGATTCTTTTTGGCCTTTATATACATAGTACTTACCAGATGGTTTTGCCTAACGTGTAGGGAGAAAGAAATAGTACTCATTTATCTTAGGCTCTTCAAAAATAGTGAAAAATATTACATTAAATAAGACCGACGTTATGTTTCAATTTCAAGTACTCAAGTACTAGGGACAGGCCTTAGATTTTTTTCACAGTACACAGAGTGATACGATGATTGTAATACGGACTGTGACTGCCATCACTCTATCAATTCTTCAATGAAAATTTTAACAGTAATTTCACATATGGCACTGTAAAACCCAGAAGCCCACATAAATGAAGTGAGAAATGTTAACTCTCTACATGTATCTAAGCCTCTCAAGAAAAAAGTAGTTCCATACTGCTTGTGACAACCCAGTCCTGAGGGGAACAGATGCTCTGCATTTTTCAGGCCCTATAAGTTATCCCATGCCATAATAATGTATCTGAAAACCCATGGAGCAAACACTGTGCATTCGGGTTCTACATTAGATCAGGCTCCACACTATCTCAGGGTGAGTCGATAAATGGAAGACAACCTTGAGTCCTGAAAGCGAGGACAAGTTTTCACTGTGCTTTTGAGCCCACAACAGGAGTACTAACATTAAAAAAAAAAAAAAAAAAAATCCTATGAAAGGGTATTAAAGCTACTCTAAAGGATACGAAAGGAAAATTAAAAGGATTGCAGCACTTCTTTCAAACTTCAGAATCAAATAATTTTTTCCTAGTTTCTTGATTTTTTAAGTTCTTCCAAGAAGATTAAAGAGGAATCCAAAAGGCATATTTCAGTTGCTGTACCTACCCTGCTCACGATCTTGATCACTGATCATCCTCAAAGTCTTACAGATTCATGTGTGCATACATGCATATTCACCCAAATACAAGAAATTGACTACTCAAATGTTCATAGGCTTGACCTTCTCTAAAAACCCCCACAAACTATAGAAGTCAAAGAGAGAATTAAAGATTAAAATTATGTGTCACAATTGTGTGTCAAAGTAAAGGTAATTACAATGCTACAGTTGAGTTTCATTTTCAGAATCTTATGATCACCAAAAATTATTGTAATTCTTGATTATAGCCTCTGCTGAATCACCTGACAAGTGTAATATATTACAAAAGTGCAGATTTTTTTATGCCTTCTCTGAGGAAAGAAGAAACACCAAAAGAACAGGAAGAAATTTAAAAACCCAGGGAGTTGCATTTAAATGAGTGGACCACCCTCTCACTAATTAACTCTCCTTAAGCTCTTCTTTTATTTCTAGCCCTTATGTCACTGCTAGTCTTTTAATTATCAAATGATATGTAAGCCTTTTGTACAGTATTTTTAAGCTTTCAGAAAGCTCTGCCAAGCTGCATCATGCACCTTTTCCTTAAGCAAAGATAAAGAGGCCTTATAATAGACCTGATAGTCCTGCTAATTAGTTGATACTTTTGACACTCTCATCCTAAATGCCTAAACATTTGTAAAAGATGTTGTCAGATCTTCCTTCTGTATTCTAATGTCCTTTTCATCTGCATGGCCACTGGCCCAAACCAAAGTAAATCACCTATATAATCCTTTGAACATTTTCAAAGTACTGAAGGAGCAAGATGAAATGTGAATACAGCTACAAGTAGACTGCCATACTCCAAGCATATGACTACCGTAACGACAAAAATATCCTGGACAGGTTGGTGAAATTTATTATTGGCTCCTACAATCAGAAATGACACAAGGACTTGTGTCAGATAATGTATCTTCCATAAAGAGTCATCCTTCAGGAATGCTCAAGAAATTCTTCTTCCCATTATAATGGATCATTTTACCAGATTTGTACATTTCAGTATAGTTAACACATACTATGACAATTGTTTTTTGTCACTTGAAAGCACATCTTAGAAGAACACCTTCTTCTGCAAAGGTAGTCAGAAGTCTACACTTTTTATAAATTTCTTTTTTATCCAAGATTTCATTGGTGGAATGCTCTGATTTAAGATTAAATATGAACACTTGCAGGTATGTATGTTCTAATACTGACATACAAGACAAGGACATACAAGGACATAAAAACCCTCTAATCAGTTTTTGAAGGCTGTCCTTGTAGCAAAAGGACAAAAACGCAGACTTTGAAAACTGCAACTCCGCCTGAAAACTCCTCCAGTGTTTTCAGCAGACTTGAAAGGCCCTGAAAGAATAGAAGATAATAATTACAGAACTGTTAGGGTTTTTTTTCCAAGGATCCATTATTCAGATAATCTTCCAGGTGACAGTACCAAACTGCACTAACCAAAATGAACACTTGTGCTCATACACAGATTAATAAAAATCATTGTCAAGCATAACATCTTAATGTAACTAAGAGATTTACAATAGCAGTTTATGGTTATGAGGGATAAAATATGCTCCAATTGTATAAACAGTAAATAACATTAGCACTACTCTTTGTAATATTTTTGATCTCAAGAAGCTTATAGCAAAATCTGCCATTAATCAAGGGTTAAAATATAAAGGAAAGAAAACCAAAAATACAGTCCTCTTGTTCAGTCATTCACCGTTTTCACATAAAACTGTGCCATCTCTTCTGGCTCTACATTGTATGCTATTTTTATTTGATTCCAGTTACTCAATAGTTCCCCTGATTGTTTTCTTTTTACTTCTTTCATTGCTTATACTCCCCACATATATATACATACATACATTTTAGTAGTTTTTCTGTCCTCAGTGATATGCTAATCTCAGCAATAAGAAGAATTGTCTTTCCTGCATCATCTCCGCAACACAGCTAAAAATTTGATACATTATTGTTATACCAAAGCTGTGTAATTACTTCTTTCCCAGAATCAAAAAAGGAAAATTCTATCTTACTTCATCATTCTGTCTGAAAACAACTTTTTTGGTTCTACTACAACATTTTTAGGACAAGGAGGATCAGATTGGCATGTGATATGCAAGATTTGGACAAAACATAGAGGTGTACAATGACATTCTGGTGTCCATTTTTTTGCACAAATCCTGAATAATGTTCCTTTAATTATTCTGAAGTTCACCTTAACACTGAGTTATTTCTCCATTCTGAGGTATTCAAGGTACATGCATTTAAATGTGAGTATGATGGTGTTATTTGTGATGTTATTAAGACAATAAATCATTGGAGAACTTTTCTGACGTCTGCTCATATTGTCTACCATACTCACTAGCAAACACATGCGCTTCTGTTATTAGATCAACTTCCCTGGTCACATAAGTTTTGCTTTTGACATACATTTTACGTACAACTTTTTAAGTGTTTTTGCACCTCTTTGTTCTTCCTTCCATTGGTATGACTTCTACCTTCCCCTTCATTTCTACTTTAGCCCTTAGGTTTTGGTTTCACTAATTTCTTCCTCTTCTGCTAGAGTCCCATTCTTTTATATTCCCTCATACCTTCTAATGGTTTACAATATATTTGATTCTCTTCCCTAATCCAGAGAGTTAGAAAATTTTTATTTTGTTGCTGGCCTTTGTCCACTGTTCATGGGACTACTTCCTTACACTACTACTTCCCTGTACACATCGCTTCCAAGTACTTAATTTAACATTCTCTAGGTCCCACAGTCTCTGCATTCAGTTAAATAAAGCATGTTCTTTCACCAGCCCTTTAAATCTTCATCCCTACTATCTCCATCATAACTTACCAGAGGTAGGCAGTCAAGCTTAATATTTCAGTCATATCTTCTGTGTCCTGAGGACATTTATTGCCTCTTGTCATTTCAACGCCTTAGTTTTCTCAAAATTTCTCTGGCTTTTACCAAATATTTCAAAAAGAAAGGAAAAAAAATTAAACTTAATGCTACATTTACAGTATCCTACCATGATTTGTTGTCCACCTTGAGACAGCTAGTAGACTTTTTGTTTAAATGACAATTAGCATCAAAAAGAGGGCTCACTGGGAAGTTGTGTGCCAAAGATGACCAAAGGTAAATAGTCTCTGACAATTTCACTTGGTGGGTCTCCTTTCTCAGCATGTAACATGATCCCCAAACAGTGAGTGACTACCAAGCAGAGTTAAAAAAATAAAAACATCTCCATTAAAAAAAAAAAAAAAAAAAAAAATTTTCT
>VYZP01005507.1:310-10808 GCA_013400635.1 Hypocryptadius cinnamomeus
CAGGGATGTGCTCCTTCCCAGGGATGTGCTCCTTCCCAGAGATCTGCTCCTTCCCAGGGACGTGCTCCTTCCCAGGGATGTGCTCCTTCGCAGGGATGTGCGCCTTCCCAGGGATGCTCTGGGGGCCGCGGGTCGCCTTTCCTGCCATCCTGCCGCCCCTATTCCCTCCTCCCGTCCCTCCTCCTCCTCCTCATCCCCATCCCTGCCGTCTCTCCTCCCGGCCGCCAGGTGCCCCTCGGTCGCCGCCGCTCGCTCCGTGATCCGGGGCGGCTCCGGCAGCGCGGCCCGGCAGGTGGGTGCTGGGGAAGGGTCCTGTCCCTGTCCCCGTCCCTGTCCCTGTCCCTGTCCCTGGCCCTGTCCCTGTCCCCAGGGAGCCGCAGTGCGATGCGGACGCGGCCGCTGCATCCCGCGGGATGCGGAGGATGGGCCGGCTGTGCGCAGGCGGTGCCCCGGGGCTGCGGTTCGTGCTCTTGGTACGGTCCGTGAGCTCCTCCATCTTCCCGCTTGAACTAAAAAAAAAATGTGGATAGCGGGGTAACGGTGCTCTGCTGGAGGTGCCCATGTGGGTTTTCATCGTTTTCGGGGTGTTCTGCACACCGGGTTTTTAGGCATGTGTGTTTATTGTAGAGGCTGCTTTCATTCAGGGCCTCATTGCTACCGGTGATACAAATTATAATATAATATCTATTACATATAACAGATACATAATGATATATGCGATAATACAAAATAATATATAGGGAAATGCGTAATTTTATATATGATTGCATGTTATTTGTTAATTTATTATGTATATGTATATTGTATAGAATTATTTGTTATTTATTATATAGGGTTATTTGTTATTTATTTGTCATTTATTTTTCTGTAATTATTGCTGCTTTTTAAATTATACTGGCCTTTCTAGCCTCAACCCCTGTTGTCACATCAGAATTCTCCCTTCCTTATCTGCTCTGAGTCTGGACCTGGAGCACCAGGGATGTGAATGGAAATGCCTGCTCAGAGCAGTTAATCCCAGGCCTATTTCATCTCTCCATGTTCCCAAGGCCCATTAAAACATAAAGGTTTTGTTTACCCAGCCTCCAGTCATGCCTGGGAATGCTCCAACAGGCCAAACAGGAAGGTTGGGCTTTGCAGCTCTGACTCCTCATCCTGTGAAGTCCCTCTGGTGCTGCCCAGGCCTGGGGGTGAGGCCAGAGCTGGGCAGAAGGTACCAGTGCAGCTTTGGCTGGAAAACTGGAAACTAGAAACTGGAAACTCCTGTATCCCAAAGCCTGACTCAGCTGCTTCTGCTGCACTGCCCTGAATGCTCAGGAGCAGTGAGACACACATTTCGTGGGAAGGCATTATATGAACGAGGTGTAGAATAGAGTAATGTGTATTTGGAGGGTTTCAGCAACATCCACAAGTGTTTATGTGCTGTAATTTTGTTCTGGCAATTTGTCTTTTGCTTGTTTGAGAGATTATTGCACAGTGTGTGCGAGGGAAGATGTGTAAAAGAAATACTGCTGAAAAGAGAAATATTTATAGGCATAGATTCTTATTCTTTTGCATCCAAAAGACTTAGAAGTTTTGATGCCAGTAAGGATGAAATGAAGCCTGCAGTGAGGAGAATAAAGTGGTTTTCACACAGAGAAAATGTGCCAGGAGCAAGCAGCCCCATCAGGAAGCAGCTCTGCACACTCGGGGCCGCGATGGTTACGGAGCAAAGCCATGCTGGGCTGTGCTGACACTGCCACAGGCTCGACCTCCTGCTCACTTTGTCCTTCTGATCCCTCGTGTCCTGCTCTTCCCAGGACAGGATGCTGTTCCCGCTGCCCCTGCGTGCAGCCTGCAGCCTGCTGGCCTGGTTCTGCCTCTACAAGTGGTTCTGCCACCGCTACCGGCACCGGAACCTCGAGTGGAGCTGCAGGCTGGTCACACTGACCCACGGCATCCTGGCCACCTGTCTGTCTGCTTACATCGGCTTCATCGACGGCCCCTGGCCCCTGAGCCACCCAGGTGAGTGAGGAAATCGTGATCCCACCTCCCCTGGGGTTCTCCTAGCACCTCAGTCCCCAGCCCTCTTGAGGGATGATGTCTGCCGTGGTATCTCAGCCGCTTTGTGGTGGAAAGCCCCAGAGGAACAGAGAGCCTGGTGCTGTATTTTGCTGGTGTAATGCTCCTCCCCAGCTGCAGTTTGGCAGAGCGTGCCACCTTGTGTGTGGCTATTGTCTGTGTGCAGCTGCTGGACTAACAACTGTGGCATTGTCACTGGAGGGACTTCCATGGCCGGGCTGTCACCAGTGCCACTCCTGCCCTGTCTCACATCCTGTTACCTCCACGCTTTAAAGCTCTGTTTTTACCTTTCAGGGTCACCCAACACAACCCTTCAGGTGCACGGGCTGTGCCTTAGCTTGGGCTACTTCATCTTCGACCTGTGTTGGTGCGTGTACTTCCAGACGGAGGGTGCCCTGATGCTGGCCCACCACCTGGTGAGCATCGTGGGCATCGCCGCCTCCTTGGCCCTGGGCGAGTCGGCCGCGGACGTCAACGCCGTCATCTTCGGCAGCGAGATCACCAACCCGCTGCTGCAGGCCCGCTGGTTCCTCAAGGAGCTGGGCCGCTACCACACCTTCACGGGCGACCTGGTGGATTTCCTCTTTGTGGTGCTCTTCACGGGCGTGCGCATCGGCGTGGGGGCCTGGCTGATGTACTGCGAGCTGGCCTCGCCCAGGCCCCGCTGGTACATCAAGCTGGGAGGGGTCATCATGTACGTGGTGTCCTGGGTGTTCATGGTCAGCATCTGCCGCTTCGCCCGCAGGAAGAGCATGAGGAAGTACCAGGCCTGGAGGAGCCGCAGGAGCCATGAGCTGGGCTGGAAAACCAACGGGCATCTCAAAAGCCACTGAGTGGAGGCCGAGCAGAGAGTTCCTCGAGTTCGCGGGCTGGCAAGGAGGGGGATCGTGCCTGAAATGCCACTGTTGGGAGAGGAGCCAACGCACGTTAGCAGTTCTGGAGCCAAATTTATCCCTGGCCTAACTCCACTGAAATCCATGGAGCTATGCCACGGATTCACTGGGTCTGCAGTGCTCGGCCTGGCAGAGGCTGGCACGGTGTGCACGCAAGCACAGCCTGAACGAGGAGGGAAAGAAGGGCTAATTTTATAGACTAAACATGATTAGTCCAGCAGTGCAGGTGTAAATAGTGATGTGTTTAGCCAGCTCCTTCAGGATCTTGGAAGAGAGGAGGAGGTAACGCTAGGTCTCCATGTCCAGTGTCCTGTGCAGTCTAGGCAGCTAGAGTGACTCTCCCTGCTGGTAGGAACAAGTGTTCTAGTGTTGCATCCAAGCTGGGATTCCTGGCTCTTCCACCACCTCGTTGTGTGACCTTGGGCAAGTCTCACAACTCGAACTCTGTGCCTAAGTCCCCCTCTGTGACTTGGGGGAGATGGAGCTGCTCCATCTGTTATGCACTTTCAGATTTTTACTTGAGAGGTGCTATGTGAAAAAAGTGATGGTTGTTATCTGCACTTGGTTCATCATTCCTGTGTTTCCCTTGGGAGAAACGACTTTGGTGGTCCAGCTAGAGTGAGACTCTAGAAAAATCAGTATTTTAGGTAGGTTGTTGTTTCCTACCCTTTCTAACTCCTTTTAATAACTTATTCATTAACATATTGATAACTTATTTTCAGTAGTGTCCAGAAGCTCTTATCATCACTGCCTAATTACAGGATTAGGTGCTCTGTGAATACACCCAAAGACACAGACCCAGAAGGGAAAATTTTTCCTGATTTTTCCCTCTTCTTCCCTGACTGTTAAAACTCCCCTACAAACACTGGTTTTAGCTCCTTGGGTAACCAGCACACTCCACTTTGAGAAGTCCCATCAGGATTTGCCAGTCAGGGGTTTTCTTGCTGATGAACCAAGCCCTGATTTTGTCTCCAGAACACCAAAATTCCCTCTGCTGTGCCCCAAATCCAAATTGGGATTTCTGGTTGCCCAGAATCTGCCCTGTGGAAGCCACAGACCGACCTTGGCTCTCCTTCATCTGAACTGATGCCTTGACCCCTGGGCTTTGATTTCCTTCTGACTGTGTCTGAGTCACTTTACAAAAGTGAACAATTAGAGGGTCAGAGAGATTTATTTTACAGCTTAGTAGTTAAAGAAATGAGAGGCCCAGAATCTGGTATTTTTAAAGCAAAAATAAACCTGACTGTGAGAAAAATAAGCATTACTTATCCAGTCCCATTTGTAGGGAAAAACCATGCCCAGCTAGCAGCTTCTGGAGTTTATTTCATTGCATGTCCTTAAGCTGTTCCTTTGTTTTTGCTGTGATTTTTAGCATTTCCTTTGAGCCTCCAGTGCAGCTCAGGTGCCCCCTTTTGCTTGAGCCTTGCTTGCTGCAGCCAAAGACCTGAAGAAGCCCCAAAAAACCCCTTCAGATGAGCAGAGCCAACTGATGAGCTGGTCCTGAAGAGGAAACTTGACTCATCCAGCACTATCGAGCCTTGAAAGGAGACCAGAAGGGCTGGTTGGGGCTTGCTGGTTCTTTTTCCCAGCTCTGCTGCTCTGTTGAGCACATCCAGGAGCCTTTTTGCCTCAACTTAACCCACTTTGGGAAGTGGGTCCAGTCTTACCTACCTCACAGGGTGTTTCCATTTAGCACCAAGCCACCTTTGATGGATTCTCGGTGGTTTGTGTCAGGCTGTGCTGTATAAAATTGCTTTGAGTGAAGCACTTCCTGCTATGAGCCATCAGCAGCGCTTTGTCACCTGAGCTGGGCGCTTCCCAGCATCCCAAAAGCAGGAGTGAGGTGTTTTGCAAAGGTGCTAAAGGGCAGGATTCACAGGGAGTGAGCTGGACATGCTCATAAAGGTCAGCTGTGCTGCTGCATCCTCACAGCGAGCCCCGAGCTGAGGAAAAGGGGTCTGCTGCGTTTTCCCTGGTCAGGATTGCAGGAATCTGGAGCCAGAAGAGTCTCAGCCACTGGCCTGAGCAGGGAATGAGGGCTTGCAGCTGCAGCTCCTGCAGAAATGCAGGTGAAAACAGGCTGGTTCTTCCTGATGGGCTGCTGAGCTGCCCACCATGAAGTTTCCAGAGCAGCCCTGGTGGTTTGGGCTCTGAGCTTTGCTGAGGGTTGGGGTGCAGCTTTATGGGGTCCCAGCCCTTACCTGCCCAGGTGGATGAGGATGGCAGTGACTGCAGTATCTGTGAATCACCTGCTTGAAGAGATTTTGAAATAAAATGGTTTGAGTGGTCCCATTTTCTGAACAGGGGGGAAACTTGGTTGGAAGGAGAGCACTGCTCAGCTCTGAGGCTTTAGAAAGTAAACCAGAAAACAAAAGGGCAATTAGAAGTGGCTTTATGAGGCAGAGCAAGGCCTCGTAGCCCATTTAGTGGGCTCCAGCATAGAATCACAGACCCAAAAGTATAAATTCCAAGCTGTGGAGCACAGGGTGGGACCTGTCCTCAGGCTAGTCCATAGTGGCTAGAGCAAACTGTGAGAGGAAACTGCAGAACTAGTGTGAAATAATAACTTGTGTCTGAATTACTGTGTAATAGCAACTAATGTTCCACCAGTGAATGGTGTAGATGCTTTGTATTATGTTTTATAAAAATAAAGATTATTTAATTATATGAGGAATTGAGTTTCTCTGTTTGGGTGCTGCTCTTAAGTCAGAGGTTGCACTTGATGGTTCTGGAGGGCTTTTCCAACCTCAAAGATTCAGTGGTGCAGTAGGATGGAGCAAAAATCTTCCCTTTGTTTTCCATGCCCTGGATGCCACAGGAGAAGATTCTCCTGTGTTTCCACACTGTGAGCTCTTCCCAATCATAAATTCAGATTATTGCCCAGGAAAGCCCTGTGGTGGTGTGTTGGTAAACAGCCACTCTGCTTGCTGATGGCCACAGCCAGAGACCCAGCACGCCAAAAGCCTTGGCTTCTATAAATATTTAATCCAATTTAGTTGTTTGCATGTAACCCTTAAGTCCAGCTTAAAACCCTCCAGCACTGGGGAGCAGCTGCTGAGCAGCACTGAGCCCTCTGGAGATGTTTTCTGTTTACAGAGCCCAGCCTGGGGGTGGAGGGGTCTCAGAGCCTGCAAGAATTTGTGCTGGGACTTTGTTGAACCTCTGAGGTAGTTCCAGAAGCAGAGAAGAAAGTACAGCAGAGTTCTGGAGCTTTGCTTCGGAGCTGCAAGTGTCTCACAGGTCTGGTGTCTTCAGAAGTGACAAAATCTGGCATTGTCAGTGGTCAGATGTGCTTTGTCTGTGAAAAGTGAAATCTGCCCCTCTACACCCAATTAATTTCATTTTTTATCATCCTATTATTTCTTTACAGGCAACCCTGCTGCCTGCCTTTTGCTTCTCCTGCTGGCCCTGCAGTCGAGCTTTGTAAAATTAACCTCCTCTGTCAGTCCTCTGCCCTCTCTTTGTAGCTGAACTCCTTATTTGTACTTGAAAAAAATTGAATTTTTTTTTTTATATTCACAGCTTAATTCCCTTGCAGCAGTGGTCCAGGCACTGATGTAAAAGCAGCATTTTAAGTCTTTGAAATCTGCTATTACATTAATACCATGGGGTTTGCCATGTCCAAAGAAGTCAATGCCCTGTTTGCCTCGAGTTCCAGGGGCAGCTTGGCAGCTGATAAGTCAACAATGTAAAAGATCCTTAGAAAATTACTAAAGAAAGGAATATAACAGATCAAGGTAGATGGAAAAGGTTCGGTAAAGTAATAAAGGTTTACAAGGAGATAATTTTGTATGGGAAGAAGGAAGTTTCAGCTTCTGCAGCTTCTCAGATGTTAAAAAACACAGATTTTCAGCAGTGCTTGTGTAGTGCTGTTTGAACTGTCTTGTGTCAGAATGAGATCTATCCAGTGCCACAATCCTCAAACATGAAGAGAAATTATATTCTCTACTTGTTTAGATTTTACCTCTTTCTTTTTAATCCCCCCTCCAGCCAGAGGTGGAGAAAGAGAAGGAAACTCAGGGCACGATGTCCAGCAGATTCCTCTGTCCTTGCTGCTTTCATTATGCTGATATGGAACGAAAGCTCAGTGCTATAAAAATGCTGACTGCCCGTGGATTATCCAGGTTTAGGAGCTGTAATAAGCTGTCACTCTAGAAGCTCTGCTAGATTAGGCTGTGTCTCAAAATCAGCAAAGCCTTGTGTCCCACGACCAACCCTGGGTGCATTTCCAGCATTTCCAGAGTGCAGGACTGCAGGGAGCAAATCTGGTGCCCATTTTAAGGTGGGAGGTGAAAAAAGGCTTGGAAATTGCACAGAAATGTGGAGCACAGCACAAATTTATTTGTGTTTTCTGTGATTAGGTCCTCTGCTCCTTAGGAGTCACAAATTTCTAGGCACATTTGGTAAATGAACTTGGGAATTGTTTCCCTTCCTCTTTTCCCCTCCAAGGTGTAAAGGTTTGGCAGTTGGCTTCCAAAACAAGCAGAAAAACAGGAGCTGGCTGAGCAACTTGTAGTGAGTGTAAATAACAGTTCAAAATACCTGAGCATTCTCTCACTGGCTTGAAATTGATTAGCTGAAAGGAGCAAAAACATCTTTATGCACTTGATCTTCGTGGTGGAGCTCAGCAAAACTTAGCTGATTATCCCATCTGAAACATAAACTGAAATTTTTCTGAAAGAGAAATGCTGCCAGGCACTGTTTATCCACACTTAAAACCCTAAAGCATCACTTTTTGCTGATTTTTATCTCTGTTTATGCTGAGCTGACAGCGGTGCAAACCCCCTCGGAGCATTCCAGAGCTCCACGATCCCAGAGCGCTTGGGAATGCTCCTTTTCCCAAATTCCTCACCTTTTACCTGCCCGGGAGCTCAGGTTGGAGGAGCCATTCGAGGCTTTCCCAGCAGATGGCAACAGCTCTTCGGTGCGAGCCTGGAAAAGGGGATTTGGCCAAAGGATCCTCGCTCAACACTTCCTCTAGAAATTTGATTTTACAGGAGCCCCTCTAAAGCACCTCCAAGGATCTGACCGTTATTTTAAGGCAGAATAGGAATTACTCTATAGGAATTAATCTCTTCCACTTCAGGGTCCTGCTTAGCTCTGCTGTGGACTAAAAAACAGATTGAGGAGGTTAATTAGAGAATCACAAAATGGTTTTGTGTCAGAAGAGACCTCAAAGATCATCTTGCTCCAACCCTCCTGCCATGGGATGGTTCTGTGTGTAAATTCAGGTGTAGTGACAACTCCAGAGCTCCAAAAAAAAAAAAAAAAAAAAAAAAGGGCACACTGTAATTGCTTATTGATTTCCCCACCCTGTATTTCAGACTGTAAAACAGAATTATCATAAATAGACATCTATCTTAGTCTAAGTATGTAACCAACTCCCACCAAAAAAAAAAAAACAACCGCATTTTGCAGAAAAGAGAAGCAGTTACGGTTTCAGAATCTATGTCTTAGGATTTCCTCCAGCTAATTGTTCTCGTTATGTTGCCATGCACAATAAAATATAATTAAAGTAATAAAAAAGCATCGAGGCCTAATATGCAAATGCTGGGCCTGCCAGGAATCAGATCTCCCAGGAGCTTTCCCCTCTCCAGGCACAGTACTCGATGTTCCCAAAGTTAAAAGCAGGGAGGGATT
This sequence comes from Hypocryptadius cinnamomeus, assembly GCA_013400635.1. Lineage (NCBI taxonomy): Eukaryota > Metazoa > Chordata > Aves > Passeriformes > Zosteropidae > Hypocryptadius > Hypocryptadius cinnamomeus. Next base: position 8,902 of record VYZP01005507.1, read on the forward strand.
TATTGCAGAGAAGATGCAATAAAGAGATATATAATAAATAAATATAGATATATGGAGGCATTCAGTCACTTCATCAGCACTGATGACTGTATTGCACACAGCTGCAAAAGGAGAGGCAGACGTGGCTGCTTGTCTTGCACTCCCACACTTTATTTTTTTTTTTCCCCGAGCCTCTATTTTCCCCTAAAAGGAAACCAAAAAAGGAAGTATAAATGTCCTGCGCATATATGTGAAGCATCATGTAGAAAATGATTTCATCCCACGCTTCCCCTCTTTGCTCTGAGCTCCATCAAAACAACAAATTCTTCGGGCGCTCAGACCTTCTGCTGGCTTCCTGATCCTCGCTCCGAGCAGGACACAGCTCCGTGGTCCAGAGCAGCCGTGGCTGGATGTAGCCTCAGGCAAGGTATGGTCCTGTGTCCCAGCCAGGGAGCTGCTCCCCACTTCCCAGAGCCTGTTCTCCAGCCTCTTTCCAAGCCCAGTGTCCCGGCTTTGAAGTATATCCCGGCAAGATTAATTAAAGGGAAGAAGCGTGGTGTCCTAGATGATTGGGATTAGCTAATAAGGTTATTTTAGTCTGCTGGCATTTGCTGGGGGAGACTGATGTTCCACAAGTTCCTTTGTGCAGAGGGGGCAGGAATTACTGGCAGTGGAGACATCCTGCTTTTCATTGCACATCTGTGCTGCTCATGAGCTTTAATTTCTGGAGGAGTAGCATGGAAGTTTCCTGAGGTTCTCAGGTATAGATGTTATTTCCAGGTGCTGGAGAACAAGTGGCTTGTAGTGCCAGGACAAGGGGGAATGGCTTCACACTGACACAGAGTAGGTTAAGGTGGGATATTAGGAAAAAAAAAATAATTCCTTGTGAGGGTGGTGAGGTTGCCCAGAGAAGCTGTTGTGGATCCCTGGAAGTGTCCACGGGCAGGTTGGAGCAAGCTGGGATAGTGGAAAGTTGGAACAAAATCATCTTTAAGGTCCCTTCCAACCCAAACCATCCTGGGATTCTGTGCAGATTCGAGACAGGAATTTCTCTCTCGGACTGTTTTGTATATGGCATGGAGGGTAGGAATTACAGCAAGGTTTATGTTCAGGCTGTGGCAGAGGAGAGGGAAATCCACACCTGCTGAAATTGAAATGCCCAAACACCCCGTGTGGCTCATCTTCTGCTACCGGAGCTTTTGAAGGGAAGCAGGAACAGGCCCTTGGCCGCAGTGTTGCTGGAATGTACGTGCAGGGAGGGATCAGTTCTTGGATTTATGCTGACCTTAACCTGCGAGGAAAATTCCCGATGAAACGCGCGTGGGAAATGTGGGGAACGTGGGACTGGACATCAGAGCCATGAAAGGCCTGGGAGCAAACAGCACAGCTTGAGGCTCCATTCTGCTCAGTTCCTGGCACTTCTACTCTTAATTCGCTGCTTATTTATTTTCTTTCTGCTCCAAGTTTCGCCTGTGTCATATTTTCCATGGAGATGGAGGCGCGGGCGCTCCCTGCTCTGAGCGCTAGCGACACGGCAAAGTGTCGGCTGGCTGGGGATGGGGAATGGAGAAGGGAAAAGCGGAAAAAGAGAAAAAAAGGGTAGAGGGAAAAAGGGAAATCTCCTCGGGCTAGGGAGGCAGGGGGACGGCAAGCTGCTCGGCAGGGATACAGGGTGAGGGAGGAGCGGCTGCGACCGAGCGGAGACGGGAAGAGAAGGAAACACCCCGCGGGTCTGGAAAACGCTTCCCGAAGGGAAAAGGCCTCGGCAGGGACCGGGGGAAGGGCTGCGCGGGAGGAGGACGAGGAGAAGAAGGAGGGGAAAGAGGAGAAGGAAAAGAGAGGGAGGAGGAAGAGGAGGAAGAGGAGGGCGGCCGGCGGAGGGATCCGACGGCGGGGCGGAGCGGCCGGAGGTACGAGCCCCCCGAGGC
>VYZP01005508.1:0-37185 GCA_013400635.1 Hypocryptadius cinnamomeus
TCACTCTTACCCAAAAATGAAAATATGCAATCACAGATGACCATCACAATCAAGGTATGACAGCTTTTCAACCTCTTCTCACACCCCCCCAAGCTCCCATTCCTGTGTGCTGTTTTGCCACACATTAGAGCATGTTTGCTTTAATCCCTGAGAAATGTGGACTATTTTCATAGAATGGCTTGGGTTGGGAAGGGACCTTAAAAATCATCGAGTTCCAACCCCGCTACCATAGGCAGGGATACCCTTCACCAGATCAGGCTGCTCAGAGCCTCATCCAACCTATACTTGAACACCTCCAGGGATGGGGCATCCACAGCTTCTCTGAGAAAACTGTTCCAGTGCCTCGCCATCCTCACAGTAAAGAATTTTCTCCTAATACCTAATTCAAATCTACTCTTAGTTCGAGCCATTCCCTCTTGTCCTACCACAACATGGTCTTGTAAAAAATCCCTCTCCATCCTTCTTGTAGGCTCCTTTTAGAGGTGGGCTTGAAGAAACCACAGTGAGCAAGGCCAATAGTGGAAGGTACCACACACAAAAAGTACAGACAGGAACTAAAGGGTGAATTAGGAGGAGCAGCATGAGGATTTCTTAATTTTAAAAGAGAATAAAAATGGGATAGTAAGGCACCTACTGCAATATGCAGATGCAACTCTCAAATAAAGTGTCCCTAAAATGGACATTGCCTTTTCTAGGAACACAATAGCCCAGGAATCGCAGAAAAGAGGAGTGAGTATTGACAAAATGAGACATCTTTTTTTAAAACTTTCTTTCAACAGCATGAGCCCTAATGGAATGAACCCTGCTTTAATAACAGTAGTCTCAGAATGACAAATCTCCAGCATATCACTGCACATGCAAAGTCTTTTCCTGGTCTGGTACTCTACAATCCAGCATAACTTTTCCAGCGCTCCACAATCTGCACCTAAAGTGCTGTGACTAGTTTAGCTCACATAATGTGAATCCTTGTTTCAGAAAATGCTTCGTGGCCTGAGACTATTTGAAGAAAATTCATGCAACTCATCCCTGAATCTATCCAGACTGGTAACAAAGCCTTTGACTGCTGAAGAGAAGTAATGAAAAAGAATTGAATCTTGACATTTGTCAAGACATTTGTCAATCTGGATTGACAGGCAAGGCCTAGAGGACTCAGTGGAACAGAGGACAGCTGTTTCCAGAGCTGCACCAGTCTAGATGTTATGAATGAGAGCTCAGCAGAGCTAAAGAAGCTTGTCACAGCAGAGATGGGAATCCAAATTTTAATGATTCTATTAAGGAATGCCAAGGCTGGTGTAAAATGCTGAGCTATTTCTACCTTTGCGTCCCTATGACTGGCCTCACACTACCGTGGGTGCAATTACATAAGATACACAATCCTTTAGTGGAAAGTGGAATTATTTAAGGAAAACAGCTGGCAAATTTAGAGCTAAGTAGGAGCACAGAAACGTCAATGCCGAACTAAGAGCATGTCAAACATGACCCAGATACCTAATTAGAAGTTATGCTCAAATCTAACATGCACAGGGCTCCAGAAGCAGGCTGACTACAGTAGAGAGGCTGCAAGAGGTATGCTCTTGATCTTTATTCCCCTGATTGCATTAGATACTGTTCTGATCTCTCCCCCCTCTTCTTCAACTTTAATGTCACAACCCTTACAAATTTGCCAGGAATGGGAAGGGTAGAGCACTATTACAGAATAATGATGCTAACAGCCTCAGAAAGGCATCAAGGCTGCCAGAGGACTTCCCCCAGCACAGAGAGGAGGGAGCTCAAGGCTTCATGTCTATTCCCAGCCGACCTGCTTTGAGCCAGCATCCAGCCATGGGGATTCCTGAGCTGTGAGGGGGATGCTCTCCCTCTATGAAGCCTGGCTGCAGTAACACCTCTGCCTCAGGCACCTCAGCCTAATGGGCTGAGCAGAGAGCAAATAAGCAGGAAGTCATTGACAGAGATAGTGCCCAGACATGCTAACATACTACAGGAATACCCCGCAGCTGGCACAAACAGATCCAAAAGATCCCCTGGATACCTGGATGATAACTTCATGATACAGGTACTAAGGGTGATGACTAGGAAAGACGCCTTCCTTGATCTGTTGCTTGTCAACAGTAATAATTTCCTTCATAACAAGGTAACACACCTAGTTGATCAAAGCCAGTTGATGTAATTTTATGGCTTTCAGTAAAGCTTTTGATACTGCCTCTCACAGGATCCTTCTGGACAAAATGTTCAGCACCCAGCAGGATAAACACATCAAGTGATGGGTGAGCAACTGGCTCAAGGGTCAGTTGTGAAGGGTGGTAGTTGACGGGGTGACATCAGACTGGTGACTGCCACTAGTGGAGCTCCCCGGGGCTCCATTTTATGGCCAATTCTTGTCAACATCTTCAAAAATTACTTGGATGCAGGACTCTAAGCATACTGAATAAGTATGCTGATGATACTTAACTGGGAGGAGCTGTTGACTCCCTTGAAGACAGAGAGATCCTGGAGAGAGACCAGGACAAATCACAGGGCTGTGCAATCACCAATTGGTTGAAGTTTTAACAAAGACACTGGATTCTGCACCTAGGATGGGGCAGCCCTGAATGTATGGACAGACTGGGGAACAAGAGGCTGGAGTGTCAAAGACCTAATGCTCTTTGGAGCTCTAAAATCAACTCTTCCTGCTTAAAAAAACAAACAAACACAAAACCAAATTCTAATGTACTGCCCATGTAGCAATGACGTAAACAATGAACATGAGATGCTACAATGCAAAATTATAAATCATATTTTAAAAGATTTAGTCTTCAGATTCTGGGGTTTTTATGATTGACAAAAGAAATAAGCTTTGATGAATATGCCATGGTCCAATTCATTAGCTTCAGTAACGATAGCCTTGTGATCAAAATTTTATCAGAACATAGTAACTTTTATTTTCTATGGCTACTACTGCTTCCTTAGAAAGCACACCTATCACTGTGTCTCTCTCATATGAGAAAAAACATAGCATTCAACAAAACACTGGACATTTGGCAGATCTCATTCGTTAAAAAGTGTGGTTTCCCATCTGTCTAACCTATTCAGGAAATAGGAATGAAACTTACTGAATACTTAGGGCAAAAGTAAAACATCATGAAAGGAAAACTCATCACTCAGTGATTTTGACAACCATTTTGGTATCAGCTAGCAAGCAACTGAGTTTACAAACTAACAAACAAACAAACAAACAATAAAAACACTGAGAGAGACGATCCTATCCACAATAAAATAGTTTCAAAAATAACAGAATTTCTATGCAATACCACACAACACCCTACAATAATTGGATGGAAAACCTTCCACTGCTAGAAACACGAATTACTGTTCTCATCAGTCTGTGCTATTTTTTTGCCTATTGAGTATACTTAGCATGTTACATTATCAACTTCACAGTTTCCTGTCAGTTTTATAATTCATTCCTAGGTGAGAGTTAGTCTGCAGTCCTAGCCATATTGTGGAGTTATCTACATGGAGAAAATCTTACAGTGCAAGTGACCTTGCAAGAGCTGAATCCTGAGACTCTCTTCTGAGAAAGCACCCGGCCGCCAAACAGGAATTAACTGAACGAAGACCTAATTGCTTAGTTTTATTGCTCTGCAGGACCAAAATACAATTTTCTTCTCTGCATGTGGTAGTGAATCATACATCAAAAATATCCAAGCTCATCAGTTCACACCATACTCAAAACAAATCCATGGGAAGCTAGCATGCAGTTTTGAGAGATTTATCCACTCAGGGAAAAAAAACCAAAGAAAACATGCAAATGTATATATTTATAGCAATGGATATGCATGGAAAGCCTGAAAGCTTTTTGTTGTCCTCTTTGCTTTTTCTTATAGAAGGTTCTAAAACCAAATCTATGGTGCTTTCAGGTGCAAATACATAAGAGACCAAAGAGCTGTGTGGAATTTGTGCTGGAACAGGTAGAATAAAACAAGGTATTCACTGACCATTCAGGATATTCACACGAACCAGGCCCTACAGTTTGTCCAATCTAGAACCATGCCAACGTCCTTTGCCTACAGCCTCTTGTGGAGATGTATTCTCACTGCCCAGTGCAGCTTTCAGCAACAGTGATTTCTGGCTATTTATGGTAGTAAAAATAAACTGATGGTCTATGTAATTCTTTGTACTATTTAAAGCAAAAAAGCAAAGCCAACCCTTCCTTTTCACCTCACCCCCAAGAGTTACATTAATAGTAACTTCAATGTTGTAACTGAGATATAACAAACATACAATACTCACCTATCAAACCTAATACGTAGAAGTTATTTATGAGCCTGGATTTACAGTAATTGAAGCTAACTTCTGCATTTCTTTAAAACAACACACTGATCAAAGTCAGGAAATTTAAATTCTAGAAGAAACTCTTGGGTTTTTTTGGAAAATAAACTTTAATTAAAATGCAAGTTAGAATCTGCCCAATAAATAATACCCTAAAAATTACATTGACTTACAAAAGCCAAAGAATGCTAGATAACAATGAAGAGAATCTGTGCATGGAATAAAGAGGCAGATGTATTCACCCAATAATATGAGTAGGTTATTTTTCTAATGGCTGGAATGGCATTGAATTAAAGCAACAGATTCAAAGTAATGGCTGCCAATCTACACTCAAAGATTTGTGCCTTCTCATTGCTATTGATTATCATTGTGCTGTCATACATTGTTGCTTTTGCACTACCTCAAAGTAAAACTGGCTTGTTGAAGGGTCAGGGCCCCACATGCTCCTCAGGGGGGATGTGGCTTCTCAGGCACAGCAGGAGCAAAGCTGCTCTGCTGTGAATCTGATGCTCTGCAGCCCACAGGAATGCTGGAGGAAGGGCAGAAACAAAGCAAGAGGTGTGAAAAAACAAAATTGTGTTGATAAATCCTTCACCACACAACTCCCAGGTTGCTATGAAGACAGGAGAGGCAAAGTATTGCAGCTTGAGTGCAGCCTGCTCAACACTCCCGTCCAAAAAACAAAGCCACACAGTTCTTATAATTAATCTCTGCTCTTTTGCTGTGTCATTCAGATCTGGAAACAACCTTCTGTAATAAAGCTGTGCTTTTGAAGATGAGATGAATGCAGAAAAGCATTAATCATTCATCCCTATGTATTTCTACAGGCATTGAAATATTGTTGACTTTTCTTTTTAATGCTTTATTCATTAGCCACAATATTCCATCAGCTAAATGCTGTGTTTCAGAATAAAACTACAGTCAGCAACAAGATCCTTCTTAATATCTAATATTTTTTGTTATTGTAGCTTAATTACCAATTCATCTAAACACTGGAATTCAACAGGTAATTTGTCATGCAATCTGTATCTATTCCAGCTTTTAGCCTCAACTGAAAGACTGAAAAGTCCTTCAACAAAAAGCAAATTTTGGTAGAGAAAAAATACTAGGCAATTTTTAATAGATCTGCTTTGTTCCAGGCTCATAGCTCTCATTTGTTGCTTTCCAGTCCAGCAATTTTTATAATCATGTTCGTAAATAAGAAAAATTGTAATTTTGTGTTCTAATTTCTGCCCACATGACTGGAAGGTTGTCTTGGGTTTACTTTTCTTTCTGACATCATCTCTGATGTCCAGAAAAGGCAGACAAGTCACTGCAGAAAGATACAGCTAGATCATTTGGTGATTTGGGTGATTTTTCATTGTAGTTTCCTTGGCCACAGGAATATCCATGCAGCATAATTATTTAAGTCTCTGATTTATCATAGCTTCACTTGACAGATGCAGAGGTTCAAATAGAGCAAGGACAAGCAGGACCAGGAAGGACCTTCACAATTCTAATGTACAGAAGTTAAACTTCTCATAATATTATGGGCTGTAGCACTTAAGAAACCTTTTTATTGACTGAAATAATACTAAAGCATCAGGATGGGTTTTGTAAATGTTTCAGTGGCCTAAGCCAAATTTTAATGCACCCCCTGCTGTGATGTGCATTTCCTCCAATATTTTTCATCTCAGGTGCAACTACTTTCAAGTGCTGTTATATGAAACAACATAGTTATGAAGAGTGTCCAGTTTTGGTAATTTTAAGTGATGGTTAAGTTTATTTAATAATTTCTGATTTGTCCCACAGTGCATGCACACATTTTTATGGGATATATAAGCTTCATGTGATGTACAAGCATGCTTTCTTGGAGATGGGTAGTCCTGAAGAGGATGAAGAATTATGAATGACACACATGGAACAGCCAGCTATGAAAACCATCCTTCTTCTCCAAGCCCAGAGTAGCTGGCAAGTCACACATACCCCAATATTTGGGCTAGGTTTATGCCACACAGCACAGAAGGACCACTGCTATGGAACAAGCAGGACACAAAATGCACCACATGCACTCCCCCTGGGCTGGGAAAGCACAACACAGACACAGCACTTGTGAGGAAGGTGAGCAGCTGCATGATGTGAACTGAACAGTAACTTGGCTGCAGCAGAGGGCAGTGATACACAAACACCAGCAGTTCTCACTCTGCACAGCACCTATAAATGCATAAACCTGTCCTTGGTTATTTCTAGCATGCAACACTTAACCACTCTTAGGCATATACTTAACAAAACTTGCACACTATTTACTTGTATGTAGGTGTACACATGTGCAGATGCACAGAGAGCTATACTGAATACTGTTTAAAATGTTTATTCTGATTGCTTTCTCTTATTTCTTTGATGACCATGTCCTATTTGATTAATCTCCTACCCCCCTTGTCCTCTGAAATCAAATCCTTTAAGCTTTTGCTACACAAGGTGTTGCTTTGCATCTTTACAACAGGCACAAAATTGCTACACTTCAGGGAGCTGATTTTCATCTTCTCCTCCCTCATCCTTTTCACCATTTGAAAGGTAGGAAGCTGGATGCAGTTAAGGAGAAAAAGGGAGGGAGGTGGGAGCTGAGGATAAACACAGCATAAGAGTTTGACTCCTTAACTGGGTTAATTTGTCTCCTGGCATGCAAGTAGTGAGCTTAACAGAAAGCTACAGGAAAAAAAGTAATTGCAAGACATGCACTACTCATGTAATTACTGACATGTCTAATGCTGTGTGATTCAGGGCAGCTTTGAAATACTAGACTTTTTATTGAGGGATGGAGGGATTACATTTCCACTGGGTGCAATTTGAAGAGATGCATAAAAGAAGGAAATGTAAGTTGTTATGAAGAAGCCTAGTCTTGACTTGAATTAGTTTAAATGCAACTTGCTCAGAACAATTGATTTTTTATGAGAAATAAATGGATTTGTATGCCCAACCAACTTGTATTTGGCAATCCAGTATCCACCAAGCAATTGCTAAACTGTTGAATTTACTGTGCAGCATCTGCTCTTTAGAAATGTGGAAAACCATAAAAATTTATACAATATGCACATATAAACATATGTCAATTTTAACCTATGAGCATGTTCTTTATATCCTTCACAAATCTGTAAACACCCAGTATTAGTTTGGATATTGATTTAAATTTTGGATTTTTTTTTTTGTTTTTCTGTTAGTGGCTTTTGTTTGCTTGTTTTAACTAAACAGACTAATTCATGCTTAGCAGAAGATTGAAATTGGTTTAGATTTGGGACTATCTACATCTATTAACTGTCTGAAAAAGAGTCAGTACCACTTTTCAAGTAGTAGTAGTTTTCAAAGCAGAACTACAGAGGAAAGAAGAATATCTAGAACAAAACTACCCAAGTGCTGAGGGAAATCTGTATCAAACTCAGTCGTGCAGTGAAAGCTCTGTGTTAAGGTGATGCAAGCAGCTGGACAGACAGCCTGGGGAAGCCAAATATGTTGGTAGTCAGCTCATGGAAGTTTTGGTCCCAATGACCGTAGTTTCCATAAGGCACCAAGGCAAGTTCTACCCCTGGAAAGAAGCATCAAGAAAGCAAACGTTCTGGCCAAGCACTCAGCCTTGCAGCCTGCTCTCAGGCCCTGCTAGGTGATGGGTGCTGGCTCTTGCCACCATTGCCAGTCCTGGGCCTGTTCCATATGCCACAACAACCTTTTTTTTTGCACAATTCACCTGAACAGGGACTTTCAAACTCTGGACACAAGGAACTTATTTCTCCCTTGGGCCTGTGGCTGCTGTATCTGGATGAGAGATGTGCTTGACCTCCTCTGAAGGGAAAAGGCAACAAACACCCTCAGACTGTCCCCAAGGGAGCCAATTTCTCAATGGGTGTATAAAGTTCTCCAGCAGAACCTGACTGTTTTGAACTACATCATCAGGGAACATTTTCAATAATAAAGTCTCTCTTTCACAACATCGTGGGATTTCCATACTCCAGCCAAAAGCATTTTCTTTGAGTAAGTGACATTCTGATGTGTTCTGGGACAACTCCATGGGCACTTGCCAAGACACATGCTGGCTTCTTCAGACAGAGACACACAGCAGTTTAAACTTGGTTTAGCTCATGAGTCTCTAGTAGCGACAGGCCATCTGGCACATTTCAGTGAAACTGGCACTTTCTGCTGAGAGAGGTCCAGGGCTTATGTAAGACAGACATGGCAGGACAGGAGTGAAATGCACTGGCAGGGCTGTGTGCACTAAGCTTGCATGGCAGCACCCAATCCAAACCAGCAGAACCAGGATGTAACTCATCAATCCACCCGCAGGGATGGAGGCAGCGCTGGGCGCAGAGCAGGAAGACAAGTGAGCGCTGGGGTGAGGCTCAGGAGCAGTGCAAGAGCAAGGGACCGGCCATGGGACTGCTGCTGGGAGGAGGTGTCATTCCAAATGGAGCTGTGGGGACAGCCACGCTTGAAGTCAGGGGGTATGGATCAGAATGAAGGTGTATCAAAACCTCGTAGGAGGTGGGCAGAATAGTGCAAGGATTTTACACTGCATGTCTCCTTTGGATTATGGTAGCAAAGACGCTGATACACAGGATCAGACAGTACACAAAACAGGAGAATCTGCAATGAGGTTGGGAATGTGTGGCAAACTGGGAAGAGTGAAGGAGGCTTTTTGTACTGAAAAGCTGTGCTGTTGCAGCATTGACTTCCTTCTAACTTGTTTTGGCAATGTTGTATAAGACCAAGTCTGAACCAGTGGGAGAAAAGAGTATATGTGTTGGGTCCTCCTGCCAAAAATGAGGTTACTTTTAAGATGCAATTATAGGAAAATCGAAAAGAAGATAAGAAAGCCAGTTTTGTTGCTGGTTAGTATAATAAGATGTTCCTACAACAGTCTGATAACTGTGAAAATAGAATTAACAATTCATCTACAGAAACTAAAGCTTTACTGAGAAAATTTTTTCTCACTAGATGAGAAATGTGCAACTGCATTTATTGCAGCAGCTGCCATTATGTGCATTGGCTGACAAACCATTCTGGGCATGGATCACAGCACTACTCAAAATCTGCCCTCAGGCATTCTTTTCTATATTCCATACTCTAAACTTAACATTGGACAATGTCTGACACATGCACACAGGTGCCACACAGACTGGTCCCTTCCTACTTTCATTCTCTGTGGCTTGCCCATAAAAGTGAAAGGCTAACCAAGAAGATAATGGTGTGATGTGTTCTCCTTTGACTGACCTACTGAGAGCCAAAAGACTGGGAAGGGGATAGGAAAGTCTACTTCCAGAGCAGATTGAAATGTGTCTTTGGCACAGCATACCTGCACAAACTTATCGTACATTCAAAAAAAGTTTTTTCATCCTTTTTCCTAGATTTCTGTTGCCAAGAGAGGACCATTATTGATAACTCCCTGAGGCTTCTTCTCCTTGTGTTACCCAATACCTCATTCACACCTAAGGCATCAGGACAGATGAAAGGAGAACAGAGATGAGCAGTTCTCTCTCTGGTATTCAAACTTTAAACCAAACACCCACTTTGCTGTACTATAAACAGAGCTGCCTGTTTGGAGCACCGAGGCACTCCTGTAATATTTCTTTTCCTTTAAGATTTTATATTTCTCCTGTGAGAAGCAATTACAATAGAAGTGTCAAGCAAAAATAAATCCCTGTTAATCACAGTCACTGTGAGCCTGCCAAGTAAATCACATCTCAGCGTTGCTGTTCCATTTTTCAGGTAGAAATAAAAAGTGTGTGAGAATGCCATGGTCTAGAATTGAGCTCTTCCCAAGAGGAAGTACAAAGTTTTTGAAAATACAAGTTGTTCTCCTGTGTTCATTACATTGTGTGGAGTTAGACAAGCACTAAAACTGAGTATCCACTGACCGTAAGAGTAATTCAGGTTAGAAGGATTCTCTGACAGTTGTCTAGTCCAACCTTCACACAAAGCAAGGCCAAATGAACAGTTAGGTCAGACTGCTCAGTTCAGCTGGGCCCAGGAGTTTCTGAACAGCTGCAAACCACTGGTTCCACAGCTCCTCTGGGACACTGGGCCCACGCTCACCTGCTCTGACCATAAACAACTTTCTTTATGTAAATCTAGTTGGGATTTCTTTCCCTGCAACTCGTGTAGATTGTCTTTGGTACTTTCAACATGCACTTCTGAGAAAGGATCTGACCCTGTCTTTGTAGCCTCTCATTCCCTTCAGCTTTTCCCTCCCCAGACTGAACAAATCCAGTGCCTTCAGCTTCCATTCAAATGTAGGTGCTCCTGCCTCTTCACCTATCTATTACAGTCAATCACTAATAGCATACATACTTTACTTTTGGTTTTGGTCTACAAATAGGCTCGTCTGTGCATCTGAAAGGAAAAATAACAAATGCAGAAAACTTTGGGCTCTCCACGGGGCTGTTATTTTCCCATACTTTTCAAATTCAGAGGCTTCATGAGCTGTCCATGGGAGCTGCCTTCAAATCACCTGAAGGGAATGGTACTGGGCTTGTTCTCCTTGAAATATAAGAATTTCTATGGGCTTTGGAGAGAGGTTTTGTTCTTATTTTATCGTTATCTTTTCACAGTTCTCTGTGCTGTGAAAACCAACCATTTCAAGACGATGCAATTGCAGCTGCTGTTCCAGAACTGGGAGCAGTTTCCATCATGCCAGAGAACTGCTAACCATGGTTTAAAAATCCTGTGAGGGCTCCTATTTCCTTTTGAGTAACATGCAGTGGCTTGGTGACTAGATCGATTACCTTTTTAATGCTATGAATTTTAACCAGAATATCAGAAACCTCTTTTAGCTGAGTCAATCTTAAGACATCCAGTCTATGTATTGCAGACTTGAGCATATGGGAGTGAGTTTTCAAATCAGATAAATGCTTATTTTCCCCAGGAACCTTCAGGAACACTCTACTGAGTCAGTGAAAACAGGTACCAGAAACCCAGGTACAAATCCTCCATATAATTTACATCACCCTGAATAAACTCATCATCTATCAATGGCAGAGGTCTTTGTTGCATTGGAAGATACTCTGTCTGGAAATACATGGAGGAATGGTCTTGTACTCTGACTCCCCGTTTCTGCGCCGTCCACACTTTTGTACACAGAACTTTAACAAAGCAGTACGCATGCATAAAAAGTATTTCAACATTCCTCTACCTGTGATCACAGTCCAGTAAGAGTATTTGGGTATGAGCAAGGAAACAATTTCAATTTTCTTCCCTGACCTCCTACCTAAGATTGTCCTACTCCTGTCATAGGGAATGACTCTGACTGGTGATACTTTGATATGTAACATTTTTTAATAACTCACCCCAAAGAAATATAAATGCTTGTTTACTAAAACAGAACAAAGGGATCTTTGTTCAGGTGTAAGGAATCTTACTTCAGTGTGTAACAGAACAACATATAGAAAAATTAAGCAGTTGCGGAGGGGTGGTGTGGTGTGTGTGCATGTGTATTTTTTCCTCAAATCTCTTCTTTTTTGTGGCTTCAGTATGTTTGTTTAGAGCCAGCAAGTACCAGCTCACATTCTCTTCTCTGCCAATTGCAGTTCTTACCAGTGACCACGCTGGGGATTTTGGACAGAAAGCTCTTGACTGTGCGGATGGGAACTCCACCTGTTTTGTCATCTTGCATTCTCGTAACGATGTCTTCAATCTGTCAAAAAAAAGGAAAGACTTTGTGGTTTATGCAAAATAGTGACTTTAACACTTACATACCATGAGTGCTTTGGAGCCCTGCTGGTAGAATGGGTTTCAAATATACCATGTGTATAACTGCACAAACACGGAGGTAGAGACACTGCTACCTGCCCAAATGTAAACCCTGAGATTACAAACCATGACATAACATAGACTACCTTCAAAGACAGTGGTTGGATACTGACAATCCAGCTGCAACTGTGCTTTTTTGGTGATGAAGGGTGATAGAAAGGTGGTGTCTGCTCCACAGATGAACTGGACTGCACTTCATCCAGTTTAAGGAGGTTCACATCCAGTCCACTTTCCCCTCTGCCCCCACATTAATTTGAATCCTCAATACTGTAACCTCGGGAGAGCTTTCATTTTCCAAAGGGTCCCAGACAGTCACCAACCTTCTATGGCTTGAGAAGAGTCTAAGATGGAACAGCTGCAGGAGAACTTCTCCTGCCTCTTTTTTTTTGGCTAGAATGTCCCATGGTCAGCACACAAAGTAAATAACCAAAAGTAAAACTATTATAGGGGAACACTCATTGGATTTTCAAAGCCAAGCTACCTTTTAGTTCACAGGCACAACATAATCTATCACATACAGAAAGATACATGATCATCTTCAAAAGCCATGGCAATCAGAGGATCCAATTACTAGAGGAAGGAGCTTAATCCTCCTCCTGCTTACTCTGAAATGGGAAGGGATTTTTGTTCCTTTTAAGGCTACTTGCCATGCATTTACTTGAAGGCAGCGCCAGGGAGAACAAAAAGCTGAACATAAGCACAGTGCAGAAATTCAGTATCTCCAAAAACTCCTTTCAAGTTAATAAGGTCTCAGAAGCCCAACAAAAATAACCCCAAAGCTGTTGTCTCTGTTAGCTCAAGCAGTCAACAGCACAGCCCCACTCGCTGTTGTTGACAGGTGGCCCAGGGCAGCCAGACAGGGAGCACAGCCCTGATTTTACTTAAAGATTTCCTCCTCACAGATGCTACAAAACAGAACCACAGCAGAGAGGTTACAGGATGGGAGCACAGACCCTCTGTCTCCTAAAGGCAGCCTAGAGCTCAACATGCTCTCTTCATCTCTGGGAAGCCACTTCATTTACATACGCAAGTGAGGTTTTTTCACAGATTTAACACCTACATTTCAAAACAAATTTAATTTCAAGCCTTCCCGAGGTGGTAAGACAATCTCCCTGCCAACTTCAGGCACTGAATTTGATCGCTGTGTTTTTAACCTCAGGTTACCACTTAACTGAACTGTTCACACCTTGTTTATATATTGCTTTTAATTTAACACATCCTGAACAAATTCTCAGTGGGAATGAAATCACAAAGATGAAAATATCCTGACATTTTCAATATATTACATGAGCTTTGGGTACTTAGACAGTTAATTTGTGAAAGAATAATGATACTTTCTCCACAAACGAATCACTATGAAAATTAATACCACTTTTCCCTTTTGCCAGAGCCTTCTGCAAAGTTGTTTGCTGATCAGAGCACTCAGCTTTTTTCCAGTCTGAGGATATCCGGAGAAGTAACTGCTCATCTCTGATACCTGGAGAGGCATTGCTCTGCTGAAGAGTGGACAAAAAGCATTTCATTTTGTTGAGAGGAGCCTGACAGCGTCCCTTGTTATCAACCCAGACCTGCAAGGCTGCAGCACTCCAACATCAGACCTATGGGTGACAGGACAGCTCAGTCGCCTGCAATGCGTGGACACAGAATCTCAGAATGGGTCAGGCCAAAAGAGACCACAGCGGCTCATCTTGTCCAACATCCCTGCTCAAGCAGGGTCATCCTAGAGCACATGGCACAGGATTGTGTCCGGGTTCTTGAATATCTCCAGTGAGGGAGACTCCACAACCTCTCTGGACAACCTGTTCCAGTACTCAGTAACCCACACACTAAAAACGCTTTTCCTCATGTTCAGGTGGAACTTCCTGTGCAACAGTTTCCGCCTATTGCCTCTTATCCTGTTGCCTGGCACCACCGAAAAGAACTTGACTCCATTCTGAGTCATAGACTTCATCCAGGAACCTCAGCCAGACTAAGAACCGTTTCTGCAAGATAATGAAAATCCCTGTGTTACCAACTACTTATGTGTCTTCATCTGTATGTACTTGTAGCTGACATCAGGGAAAGATTTTTCCATTCATATTGGGAGGAAACTACTCTGAAATGTGCTACGAGTACTCCATGTCTCCAGGAACACTTCAGGGCTTCAAGAATCATAAGAATAACATTTGGTAAAACAGTTGTTTTCTCTTTTTCTATCTGAATGAAAAGTTCAGAATGAAAAATGAGCTAAAATAATTACTTCAATGCGGGAAAATAAACTTTTTACTCTTTTGCTTGCTGTAAGCTAAAGGAACCCCAGCATGATTTATGTCATTAACACTACAAGAAAAGTTTAATTTCAAGCAAAATAAAACTTTAATTATCTTAAAAGAAAGATATATTGTTTTTACCTTAACTACTTCCTATTTCAATCAATCAAGCAGGCACTGGTGTCTCAAATGGGGCCATTAATTTCAGTTTCAGTTACAATTACAAATACCTACTGCATTTTTAAATAAAAAATAAACACAGCTACCATAGAGATAACTCCTTCCCAAAAGGCTCCTTTCTTACTCTTGTTTTCTAGCCTGACTACACTACTGGCACTTTCTGCTCTCCTTATTTCAAATTTTTGGATGCTTCTCTTCTCCTTCCCTTTCTACTCAAATGCCACACCTCCATTCTCTCCCATCCTCTCATCTGACCCAGACATGAATACACATCATCCTCCCAAAGCCTGCCCAGAATTTTCAGTCTGCTACCCAAGAGCCCACAGGATTATAAACCCCTTGTTGTACATACTCTTTCCATTCCCAACATGCTTTTCTTGTGCTCTCCAGCAAATTTCTGTCCTGCTCAAAGAGGACAGCATGGCATACTCAAAGAAACATTTTATGATAATTTTATCCTTTCTTAAAGTTATAATCAAGTATTAATTAAAATATTAAAAACCTGCATCTAGCAGTGTTTCCAGGTTTTGTTCAGTTCTCTACAAAGAGAAGATCTCACCCCTTACACCAGCCTTTGTTTTGTACCCACCCAATGCTTGCAGATATAGTATCTGCAAGCCAGATCCACCCTGGATCCAAATTCCTGCTGAGCTACGGAAATATTTCACAAAATAAGTTCTGTAGTGACAAAACAGAAAAAAAAGTGATCATTAGAGCTTCAAGCACGGAGGAAAGCAAAGAGGGCACATGAAGTGTGAAGGTCACTTCCATCAAAGCTTTTAATCTTAACTTCTAAGAGCGTTACCTAGACACTCGAGTGCTAATGACTCTCCCTTCAGCTTCTGCATGTCATTAAATACCCCTTAGGCTTCCCTCACTGAAGATGTGGAAAGAGAGTCTTTGGACAGATAATTCCATCAGGCTAGGAGGCAGAAAAAAGTGCAACAAAGCATTCCTCATTTATCCCTCCTAAATGAGCAAGCTTCAGTGAACTAATTTCTTCCCAGCAAAAGTCATGGTAAGAATAAGCAATAATTTTTTGCTTTTTTCCTATGCTGGGGGTCACTGCTATTTCAATCTAGTCTCATTTTGTAAAGGGAATTGTTATTCTTCCATCCAAGAGGATTCTGGGTCAGTATCTCCACAAGAAAGGCAGAGAAATTCATGTATCTGCTGCCACTGTTAGCTACGCACTGTAATGTATGCCTAACAAACTAGATCTGCTTTTCCTCCTGACTGGTTGCTGACAAGTCTGCTCCCTACATTTATCCAGAATGTTTTTATTCCTCATTATCCCATTCTCAATGCATTGAAAAGGGCTTCTGGCTTCAGGACCACATTAGTGGAGACATAAACTACCGCAGGTAGTTTATAAGAAGTTACCAGCATATTCTGTTACACAGAATGTGATGGGAATTTAATACATATATTGCTAGTATTCGTTAGTCCTTCTTTTCCACTATCAGCACTTTTTTTGGCCTAAGGAGGCTGAAGGCACAAAGTAGAAGATCTTGAATTTCTGTCAGAGCCAAGATGAAGAAGAGAGAAAATGAGAAGGTTTTTTTTCTAAAGCAGAACAGAACAAAAGATTACATCTGTTGATGCATTAGAATAACTAAGTCATAATACAACAACAAATGCAACAACCACAGCCTGGCAACTCTGGGTCAGTGTCACCCAACATCCCATTACCAATTTAAGAGGGAAAACAACTCTCAATTTCGCAGTAGCTTTTCTTCCTCCCAGCACCAAGGTAAAGCAGGCACCCCTTCTGCTGCAAGGTAGCACACACAGCCTTGCTGAACCCTGGTCAAGTTTAGCCTTGAAGGTGACACACTGAGGGAAGCACAAGTTACACACAGAGAAGAAAAGCCACCAGTTCCCACCTCCTGCAGCCCCACACCTGGACACCACCAGCAGCTAATGGAACTCCCTGGCTCAACTCACTCAGTTGTGGCTGAGTGACACATGATGTCAGAGGCCCTCACAGTCCCGTTTTTCATTTTATTTTGTGAGTTAGTGGGGAAAACAGTGCCCTTTTCATATTCTAGCATTTGAGTTAGATGTACATATTCCCTTGGACCGTGCAGGAAAGCTCCTGCTGCCTATTTCTGAATATTTCAGTATGTACCAGGTGCCTGTCTGATTACTCACAGCAACTACCCTACCCCTGGGGCCTCCTGTCACCAGCTAACCTGTGGCTGGAGAGTCTCCAGGCATCACTCATCAGTGCCAACATTAAATGTATAGGGTTAGAGAGCACTGTGCAGTTGCAAAGATCCTCTCATGAGTATTGGGGGAGCTGGATGGTACACAGAGCAAAGGATCAGTCTGTTAGCAGCTAGCCTGACGGCAATGATTATAAGCACATTTGATCTTTTCACTGAAATACAAGTTTAAAAGAGCCTGCTTCTCACAGTGCCAGCTCTTACTCCCATAAGTGCCTCTGACACTACCAGTGTGCCTGTGCATTCTGCACCTGCTGACTCCTGCCACACAACCCACACAAGGAAAGTTAATTTGACAAGATGCCTGAAGCCAACTTGCTTCACTGGTCCAGACAATTTCACTCTGCTCAAAAAACAAGAAGAAAAAGCTGAAAAATAAGGGCTACACAGCTCCCTTTGGCACCCTCAAGGGAGAAAGAACAACCTTGCCTCTGAGACAATGCTGGAAAGCAGCAGAGCAGCACTGATGGAGAATTGTGGTGTGGCCTTCAGCAATCAGCATCATCTGCTTCTGTCCAAGTCTCCTCTCCTGCGTAACAGAGATAATACTGAACTACACAGGGGTGCTGTGACTTAATCCAAAGATGCCCAAGGACTTGGGATGCCTCGAATAGCAGATGCCACACAGCTACAAAAGATATGCTCCTCATCTCTGACAACCTTCCACAGTCCCAGGAAAACCAAATGGCAGCAGAGCATGGATGTGTCAGCTGGCAGGGCCATTTGGCTGCTTCCCACCTGACCAATGTCCAGTGACAGCTGAAGTCAGGCCACTTGTGGAACTTGTGCTGTTCCTGATGGAGTTCTCCCTGCTTTTTAAGTTTCAGAGCTTATTTCAGATAAAGGCAGAGTATACCACATATCTCCCTCAATTTTGAGTGTGTTTCAGGAAGTGTTAACTGTGATCTTCAGATGTTTATCGGGATGGTGAAACAGAGCTAATAATGTCACCTTGCAAACAGTAACATGCTTTAGCATTTATATAGCTCTACTGTCAACAGGAAGGTACCAGTGAAGAACAATCACCAAGACATTTGTCATGATTAATTATATGTTGCTGCTAATCCAGCCAGAGCTTCACAAAAGTGAGCATCTACCACAGCTTATCACATGGAGGGACAGGTTTCACCATGTCAATTGGATTATACAAACAATCCCTAGGGAAAAACTGTGACACTTACTCAGCTGCTGAGGTGCAGCACCAGAGTCTGGAAAGTACCAGGCAGCAGTTTTTTGATCAGACCGTGCCTCCCCTAACACAGCCTACAGGGTCAGCTCTGCACAGCACCCCCAGCTCAGGCCTGGGCTGAGTTACAAGAAAACATAGTCATGGAAAATGAGAGCTGGAGCTATTCCCCTCAGGCACTATATGCACAGTTGGAAAACAGGGTTTAATATTCAGCAGGAAAAAAAAGCATAGCAAATTAATTCAGCAAACAGAGATTCTCCAAACGAGCTGAACTAATGCAATTTTCTCCCTCCCCAAAAATCAAG
Source organism: Hypocryptadius cinnamomeus (assembly GCA_013400635.1). NCBI lineage: Eukaryota > Metazoa > Chordata > Aves > Passeriformes > Zosteropidae > Hypocryptadius > Hypocryptadius cinnamomeus. Next base: position 18,233 of record VYZP01005508.1, read on the forward strand.
CTTTTAGCCCATCAGTGTCAACAGTGAGAAGCAGAAGACATCAATGTGTCAGTGTTATGCAAACTCAATTTTTCATTAAAAACATTTTGACAGACAACTCCCGATGAGCTCAATTTCTACATGAGCTATAATTGCTTAAAAGAGGAAGCTATTTGGCATGTTAGAAAGCTGTGTAAAAATAAAAAACTCTTGCTTATTGATTGTGCTACTGTAATTACAGTTGCAAATGCTTGGGCCTCTGTTCTACTATGCATGATAACAGAAATGTCTTGTGAACAGTGCTGCATTTTTTCCCCATGCTTTCTACATTTATGGTAAAGATGCCCCATATATGCACATAATCAGCTTGAGAGATCTTACACCATTGAAAGGACAACTGTTCTAATTAGAAACCTTCTAAGGCTAGCTCCAAAATAAACCAAATATTTATTTGTTGCATAAGCAGAAGTGTTAAGCTTTTTAAAATAGTAGGAAAATATCATAAATATCCAGTGAAAAGACAATATGAATTTTAAATAAAACCCCAATGGAAACCAAGGGGCCACAGAAGTGTTACAGAGGTGTGAAGAAAGACACACTTTAAAAAAAAAATAACACCTCTGCCACACAGTATTTATTGAATAGATGTGGATTTTGTTTAACTTACAAACTATGCAAACCAATGCACAGAAATACACATAAATGCAAAGATTATTTCAGCCAGGAAACCTGTAGGATGGAATGATCTACACACTGTTTCTCAGTGTGTCATCTGAATTGAAGGAATCACCACTTTGGGGGAAAAAATGAAAAAGTTAGTCCCTGTGTCCTTTCAACAATGCTGCTAAGGGAAGGCACTGGTGCTGGCACCATTTGGCTGATTGTATCTGCCAGCTTGTGACAGAATGGAACCTCCCAGACCATTTCTCACAAGTCACCAGTCACCTAGTACTATCTGCATCTGACCATCCTCAGCAAGATTTGAATGGATAAACCTGAAGTGCTCTGCCATGAATGTCTGCAGAAAGAAGACTGAATCAAAACAAAGCAGCAGCATGGGTTGAAATATGAAGAAGTGAAGTTATAACAAGAAATCTAGAGCTGCTCTTCTGGTAACATATGCACCATAGTCCCCACATAACAAGAGGTGTTTGGGGGAGCATAGGAGTAGATGCTTTCCTTTGATGTGGTTTACTAAAGTCACTGACTGCAGGGACTGACAGCATGCTGCTGCCTTGCTCCAGCCAGGGTCCGACGCACAAGCTGCCATGGAAACAGTAGAGATTTTCTCTTCTGTTGCATCACTGCCCTGAATGTAAAACTATGCAGGTCTTCTGACTGCTCATACAGTGACGAATGAGGAGCGGAGCAGACGTGCTACCACAGCCCTCATGGGGACTACTGCAGCAGGGCAGGAGCTGGCAGAGCCCTCCCATGCCTGCTCCCACGCACACGGACACAGGCGGGCCCCTTGTCCAGCCCACCGCAGGCAGGGCACTGGGTGAAGCCCATTAAGCGAATCTTAGGAATGCTCAGAAGCAAATCTGTGACTCTGCTGCCATCCAAAATAACCCTGCACAAACCAACTTGAACTGACAAATTGGAGAAGTAAGTTTAGTTTCAACAGCTTTGATTTTGCCAGGTCTTCTTTTGGGCGTTAGCTCCCACACCCTGAATTTCACTTCACTTCGAGTTCTGGCCATCAATTAATCACTCTCATGCAGGACAAAACTATGTTGAACCTTGGGGGTTTTTTATTCTAAAACAATTGAGAAAGCTTCTGAAATCTTAAATCTTCCAGCAACATTGGGTTGAGTCTCCAATTTAGAACATTATTCAAGGACAGTTATTCAAGCCACTTTAGAAGCAGCACATAAGAATCTTAGTATTACACTGTGGTCTGTGCCTTACCTGGCATGAGAAAACAGCACCTCATGTGATGCTGAACTGAACATGTATAAACACAGTCCTCGAAGAGGAAGCTCACTTTCCTCTGGAGCATGAAATACAGGGCACTTCCAGACAGAAAAACGCCAGTCAGTGGTGGGTCACTAATCTGTTACCACGCAGGAACTTGCAGCCCCCAAATCTTGGTAAAGTAAAGAGCTGGTTACTGCACCCAGATCACTTCAAACCAAATCCACAACCCCAAATTAACTCACATCCACACTTTCCAAAGCTGGGAATTGGACAATATTCTCAAGGTCCATCATCCTACTCAGGAGCTGGAATCACAGAGCTGCCCACTTCCCTTCCCAACTGCTTCAATGCAAAGCAGGGGAGGAAAGGACTATCCAGCCACCTTCTTCCAGCATAACCCCTGGCATGTGACAGTGAGCCTTCTAATGCAACAGGGTGCAAAAGGCCATCCCTGGGTCTGGCAAAAATTACTTTAAACAACGCTGAGCAAAGGTAAAAAGACATGTTGTTCCGCTTGAGTGTTTTCTCCCTTTGCTACAAAACGCAGCAACTGTTACCTAACTGCTCTGAAGTATTTCATTAAATATATTATTTATTGAAATGAAATACAGATGCATAAACATTAAGCAGATAAGAAGTTGGGATGCAGTTGGTAGATGCTCAATCAGGGTTTTGGCATTGCTACTGCTTTCTTTAAATATCTGAATAATGATGAGCATTGTATCACCTCAAACACTCAGGGAAGGCTGTGTTGTTGTCTGGGTCACACTTTTTAAAGGCAAAATAGATTTTCTATGCCACTAACAAATCTTTAACAGGGAGCAAACTCTGCAGTTGAAGGGGGAGAAAATTATGTGCTGCATTCCTGACCTTATTCTGCATACAGGGGAAGAAAACAAAAAACCCAGTCCAATATAAAGTGACTATTTTCTACTTAAAATGGTATGGTCTGAATTTGCACTTTGATTTAGACCCCACAGCTGAGGGAAGATTTGTGTCCACATCCTTGTGAAAGGGCAGAAAGGTATTTGTAGTGAAAAGGAGGACATATGAATCATAAGACAAGACTTTTACACTGTGGACTTCTTGATTCAATCTGAGCTTCATCAAACCACTATCAACTGCAGGCAAAACAAGATGAAACTAAGTAGGACAAACTTGAGAATATTATTATTTTATTAAAAATGCAGTGTAATACCATTTAATGTTCTTTTTGCTTTATAAGGATGTTCCTAAAGCTTTATAAGGATGTTCCTAACTTCTCCCACAGTAGTGAAGATACTTGGAGCCATGCAGGAAATAGTCTGTAAGTTATTTCTGGTATGAGACACAAAACCTGGGGTTTGTTGTTCCCTGAAGGGAAGCTGTAGCACTGGCACCAAATCTCTACCATTACCTTTCCTAATGAATTGATGAGGGAAACTATCCAGCATATCTCTTCTTTCTATTCTGACAGGCTTCTGTGGCTTAGCTAAAATAAATTATGCAGAAATATATGTACTTGTTCACAAACCCAAATGTTTTTCTTCAAAACAACAACAAAGTGGGGCTTCAGGAATATTTTTCTACCTTTTTTTTCCCAAGTATTCCTCTGTGTATGTGATACTGTGACACATAATACAGTGTGACAGGTCATTTCATGCATGATTTAATTCTCTGCACTGCAAAGTGCCCTACCACAGTAAAGATAAGCTACATCCCTCTTGCCCCCAAATGCTGTGGACAATACAAAGCAGAGAAGTTCATAAACTACAGGAAAGACAAGAAATCCTATTCACTACAATCAAAAGGTTGTATTTGGTTTCTCTTCCTCTCCTTGTGATAGTGTCACCTTGTAATTTCTAATATTGTTTTTACACATTAAAAAAAAAATACTCGGGAATAAAAGGCAAAGACAAAGAAAAACTCACCAAAGTTTCCACTCAGGATGAAAAGATATGACTACAAAAGAAAATGTAAATTTTTTGAGTTTCAGAACAGAGGTAAAGTAGAGGCTTTGAGAAGATTTGTCAGAGAGTGAAAGAATGTAGATTTAGTTATTTTTGATACCTCTAAATCCATATCTTTTCTTCATATTGCTTTTTAATACCTTTTAAATGCATCTATTAAAAAAAAAAGGATTGGTTTATGACCACAAATACATACAAGTTTACCAGTTTTGGAAACACCTTGGTTTAGCCCACAAAGAGACAATATTGAAGAGTTTAGCACTGTGAGACTTTCTGTACTAGCTCTGGGAAGGAGTTCCAAATAAAAAGCCGTCCCACTGCTGTCCACTCACACTATGGCTAAAGACTACAAAGCATGAATGCAATTTTCTTAGTGAGGTGATAACATTTGGGCAGTTAGCAATTATCAAAGAAATGTTTTTCAAGTACTCTGATGTGTTAGTGAGCAGTGCTAAAATGAAAAATATTAAATAAAATTTAAAATCTGAGCATTAATCAAAACAGATTGCATATTGTCTGACAAAGGTTATCTTCATTTGGCAATTCATTTATTCAAATATGCTAAATTATGCTAACAGGAAAGTTTGCATAACATAGGACTCAGAGAGGTTCTTTAACTGAGCCACTCAAGTGCTTTGGTCCTTGACTGTGATAGCAGCTACTGCTAAAATGAAAAACCCAAACCTCACAGATTGCTCAGTAGAATGCATACATTAAAAGTGCACATGATTCTCATAACATGATCATCAGTACAGGACTTGTTAACATTTTCATGCACTGAAACTACCATTTATTATGCCAAGATTGACTGGTGCTTTCCCTTTGGCAAAGAAAATGTTGCAGATCAAACAGTAGTTATGAGTTCTGCCACAACTCAATTACAGTCCTCACCATGGATGAAGTTATTTACCTCAGCATCAATTTTATGACTTATTCAGTAGTTCCATTGCTGTTAGTTCTGAACTTTTTAGTAATGATATTGCTAAAGACAAAAAAATTTATAACACCTTAGAAAAAGAATAATTTTCCTTCTTCATATAAAAAGAGTTATAAATTTCACCTCCCCCACTCCTAAAGTTTTCCTTCCAAATTCCTGCTAATAATAAATCAAAGAACACATTGCAGTAAACATGTGGCAGTTAATAAAAATTATGCCACATCAGCTTTTTTTTTCAAATCTCAGCCTCAAACTGCTGTTTGATCCAACTCTGGAATTTAATGCAGCTAATGCACAAATGGGGCTCTGCTGTCTTAACCCCCTATTTTACAATACTTGTCAAAAATTTTCTGAAGAGAAGCATAGGTGTCCCAGCCCTGCAGAACACTCATGCACTTTTCTTGAGCAGAAATGGCAAAAAATGAACCCTGCCAGATTCACTGATTTTAAAGACTTCTACCCCTTGACACCTAACCAGTATTTTTCCTAACTTGAGGGGAGGATGAAGAGGAACTATATGTTCACTGGAAGTCCGAAATTCTACAAAGAAAGGTATTGCTTACTTTGGTACTTTATGATACAATCTTCTCTCCAGGGCACTGTGTAAGAGACAACTGAAGGCACAGCTCACAACACAGAATTGCCCAGCAAGAACACAAGCCACTCTCGCCTGCCTCTCCTGCCAGCAGACAACACAAAAGGCCATCTCTGGCCCTGTAATGCCAACTTGCTGTTTTATTCACTGGGAAAGGACAGGACAGAATAAAAAGAGCAGACACTGCATCCTGTGGCTACAGCTTGGTGGCTGTTCCAACATGTGAACACGGCAAATGAGGGAGAGTGAGCTGCCTCCAGAATATGAAACAGCAACTCTTACCCTTTTTATATCACTGTCATATGATATCTGTATCTACACATGGGTGGATTTCCTTCCTTTCAAACAAAGCAAGCATTCACTCCAGAACATAAATAGTAAATAATCCTTCTGCATGACACATGTAAGTTTTCTCATGGATTTTGTGTTCAATTAGCTCTGTTTTCATGGTGTGGAGGGAAAACATCTAGCACAGGTAATAACACCATAAACATCCTAAATTTTATTATACAGGAACAACTGGTTCTACAACAGAGTTCGGGCTTCAACTCTACCTTACCCAACCAATGGCTTCTGTACTAGTATACTTTGCTTGTAGAATATTGCTTGATTAAAGAAGAAAATGTTTAACATCTATACATCTCAGCTGTACAAGAGTGGTTAGCCAGAATATCTTTTTCACTACATTTTTAATGTTAATGCTTGATGCCAAAAGATGGAATTGTTAAATACATAACTATGTTACAAGAGTTGTTTTTTTTTTAATTGTAGAATGGCAGCTGAGAGACAGATATGGTATTTGGTTGTAGTTCACATGTATTTAACTACTGAAACAGAGTAACATACTAAGAACAATACATAAACATGAGTTTTGAGCACCTAGAATTACAATGTAAATCACAGATCACATTAAAATTATTTGCCTTCCTCATTCCAGGATAAAATGGAAGTAACTTTACACAGAGATGGGAAATACATTTAACGGTTTTCTAAATAAACTGGGGTCATTGTTTTATGATGCTTAAATTGTTTTCCCATTCCAGCTTTTATAAAAACACTTAGGATCCTCAGAAATGTGACTTTGACTTTTAGATACAAAGAACTTACATGTTAGCATGCCTGACTTGTACCCCTATGCTGTTAAATCTTATTAGTGCCAACTCTGACACTAGTGTTTCATGGTAAATCATTAGCAAAAGAATATAAGGGGGTTTCACTTTGCTATAAAATCATCTTCCTACCAGTTAAGGTCACTGAAGCGTTGATTTATTCACTATTCAGGCAGATTCAAAGTCCACCTAATCTATAACTTCCTTTTACTAAGGTATTATCGCCCAAGTTTTTTCTCTGTTCAACTACAAAGTAACAAAAGTAGCTCTGAAACAGGATTAAAAAATACCTAGCATGCTTTCCAGCAATTTGTGTTTCAGTGCACAGGTTGATCAAAAAAAGAACAGAAACAAAATTATGATAATTATTCTTGTTGATAAGAACAAAACTTGTACAAATAAATTTATTTAGTACTTCCTTGTCTCACAAAAAAATTACATTTTTAACCATAAATTCTACTCTAAGCTAAAACTCTGTAGTTCTGCAGCAGTGGGTTTCTGTAACTTTTTTTTTTTCCCCAACTCACATAGCAAGAAAAAAAACAACAACAAAAGAACTCAAGAAACTTACTCCAGAGTTTTTCCTTTATGTTCCTCCCTCCTTAGCAACCTGTGGTACCCCTTATCCATCCTGGTTTGATCTTCCATCCAACTGCCAGATTCTGCCCCTAGGCCTCCACTACCTCCCTCTTTCATTTTTGCAGTTGTCCAAGGACTTGAGGACATACACCACTTAAGGGATAAGTGCTGCTTGCATTGAAATACGGTGCCACATTTCGCTCTCCTTCATTTTTCTACATATGAAAACTAGATAAGCAGCTCAGGAGCCTTCTATGTGAAAGCTTTCCTGGGGAAGGAGAGGAGCACAGCAACCATGAGTCCTTTCAAACTGGAAGCCAAATGTGGTAGCTCACCCCAGTGCTGCAGTGGATATCTGCTCCCTCCTGGAGTGCAGCTCTGAGGCAGAAGATGGTGCTGTGACAGGAAATGGTAGGTGGAAAAAGCACTCCTGCAGCACCAAAGGTGCAGCCACTCCACCATCAGTCACAGGGAAAGAGAATTGACTTGGGCTGCCTGTGTCCAACATCAGGCAGCAGAAAAACCATGGCTGGGCTCTGAGCTCAGTGCTGCTGTACACTCTGCTTACTTAACTTGTGAAGTTTATGATGCTATTAGCCTTTGTCTGTTAGCAGAGGAGATTGGCACAAATAAATAAGCAAAACCTTTGTTTAGTGTCTGTCCCTTTAATTAGCTGAACACCATAAATAGATGTTTCTCATTTAAACATCTTGATTATAGACTTCTGGGGCACTTTGTTCCTAACCTGCTATCAGAGAGCAGATAAAGATGTTTAAGCTACAACCTCACTTTCATGAACATTTTTCATTTTGACCAGCTTCTGAAGCCAAAAAAGTTATTATATTTTTGAGATAGGTTGAGTAATGAGCTTTTCAGTAAGCTTCAGTAACATTTCAGAGCAATTCAGTTACTCTCCTCTCTTGCCACTTTATTTCTACTATGAGCCATTTCTTGCTCTGACATGATGTCACATTTTTGTTAAGATGGAAAGACCAAATGTGGATCCTTCTATTAATACATGAACCCTGCAACTTGCAAAAAGCCAAGAACACTTATTTGAAGTAAAATACTTCTCTAAGGACAGATGCACAGCATTCTCACCTGTGTGAGCATGCTTGGCTAATGGGAAATATATGCATGTATGCACACATACACTGTTAAAAAAAATCAAACTTTAAATATGAACGAGCATGAGTCAACTGAAATTTCTTTATTCAACCCCACCTGAATGCTGGGTCTATTCATGTTTTCACAAGAAAAACTAAATGCAAAGGGTATACTGTGAACTACTTCTCTTCACAATTTTTAATATAGAGCATTCCTTCAGAAGTGATGCTTTATGTTCTATGTAAAGGAGACTAACTAAGAAAGTAAAGAAATCCTCTGAAATAGGTAGTGTTGACAGATTTTTTTCACTACTTACTTTACCATAAGTCAAAGTGAGTGAGCAGGATTTGGTATTTAATGCTAACAACTTCATTTAAAAAACCAAATAAAAGCAATACTAGTGAAAAATCAACAGGAATTAGACACTTATCCGCCATCTAACATGTCTCACAGTACTAGCTGTCTGAAGCACAAAGGCAGGAAACACAAGACTTCATAAATCTGTTATTTAACCAGGGTCGTGAGGCAGCAGAATCCCTATACCTGGAGTCAACTCAGCAAGACACAGCTCTGTGTTTCTCACCCACCAGTAAGACATTCATAAGAAAATTAGTAATGGCTGAATAACTGGATAAAGAAGTTTAAAAAAAAAAAAAAAAAAGATTCTCTGCAAGCCCTCTTCGGTTTTGTACCAATATCAAGTGGCCCCTATTAGTGCTAGGAAGTATGCATGAAAAGAAACAAGACCCGACAGCCCGGAGATCAGCAGCTCCGGCTCCACGCTGGCCTCTGCACCTGCTCCAGCTCAGCAGTGCACAAGGGCTCTGCGGGAGCAGGGTGGGAGGGGAGGCTGGAAGGCCATCAATAATTCATGGCTGAACAGCCAGACGGAAGAGGAAGGGACTGCACACTGCATGGTGATTTCAAAGCTGGCCTTCTTGAGAGTGTTCAAGGCTGTTAATGTGAGCATGGCCAGCAGGTACTTACTGGTGTCTTCCAGCACATAAATGAGCTGCTGGAAGGGGCTTATGCTAGACTGAATCCCAGACCTGAGCAGCTCTCCAACACGCTTGCTGAGATGAGTCAGTCCCTACCAGAAATTCAACACCAATTTGCCTCCTTTCACATTCAGGAATCAAGTTCATAAATCAGAGAGGTCTGACAGCTTTCTCACATTTAACACTGTTATCAGAATAAGGCTTCTGATATCAGTACCCTATCAGGGTACTGATAGGTTTTCAGGCAAGGCAACTAACCCTGCAAAACAAACAAAAACCAAAACAATCACAGATCTTTATTCTCTGCTCATAGTCCTTACTCAGACAAAACATTAGCCACCAACTTCCATGTATCATTTGTCTGGTCACTTCTGTTGCTATCCTGAATCCATGGAGTCAGTAACAGCCTTTTCAATGTAATATCAACTTCAATATACCTGGATGCAAAGATTTGTGTCACTCAATCACTGCCTCTGAATTTCAGGTCACCCTGAGGGTTTAATGCTCATCTTCCTGGTGTGGGCTGTTTCCCATCTTGTTTAGATTTCTGTCCTTCCCACTAGCCTTTTATTAGCAACAAGTAACTGTCACAAGCATTTTGCCTTTGCTTTCCAGATGTAGTAAGAGAGGAATTTGGATTCTCTTACTTCAGAACATGCAGCTCCTCTTTACTGGTTCCCTGGACTTCAGAGGAGGTTACTTCCCACCTCACTGCATCTTTACCTCCAAGTGCCTCAGTCTCCTCATCTCCTTTGTTATCCTGCTCCTCACCACACACCTGTTCCTCTGAAAGTACAAGAACTTGTCACTCTCTAGTCCCAAGCTTGGAGAGCTCCCTGGGAAGTGCCAAACATGGTCAGGAGGGAGAGGGCTCCAAAAACTGCTGCTTATTCAGTCTTGCTCTATATATTTGATGCTCCCTCTGAAACTCGCTGTTTGTACACCTTTTGAACCCACTGTCACACCCACATTTGGTGAGGACAGGAGATATCAGATACATTTACAATTCTCTGGTTCTACAAAAACAAGTGGTTACATATTAGAGAGAGTTCATCCTTCATGTCAGTGCCAGGGCTGTGGGAATTCCTGCACTGAGCACCCAACACCTATTTGCCCTCAGACAACACACACACATACAAAGAGAGACCTTATGTACAACCCAGATATATGGGAACAGCTCCTCCTAAAACTTGCAGTCAACTCAGAGATGTAAACCTGAGAGAAGCTGTGTTTCTGTTACTCACCAGACTACCTAACATGCCTTTCGTCTCTCAGCAGTCTACAGTGCATCCAGTTTAAGACTAGCACCAGTTACATGCCTCCACTCCAGTTCAGGGATGTTTGTTCTTACCTCTGCTTCAGAGCTTGCTGCCCTTGCCAAGGTTCCAACACATCTGGCTGTGAGTCAGGACACAGGAAAAGCTCTACTTGGTTGTAGAGCACAGAGCTGGAAGACAGCTGCTTATAAACCTTTGGAGCACAGAGGAGGGCAAAATTTTGAACAGAAAGACAAACTGCTCAGAGTTCATTATTTAAAATGCATTTGGTTACCTGTTGGTAAGCTCACAGGAAGTTTTCCCTCAATTTCAGAAAACAGCAAAAGTTACATTGGTTTCAATATGAAATATGCTTCATATCTTAATCACAAATGAAAAAGGAACTATTACTTTAATAGGTAAGTGCCATTGGACACCTACAAGTTAATGCTGGCTTATCATTAAGGGAACTGTACTAGAGGCTTCAAACACTGCAGGAATCCATATTTGCAATTTTACTCAATATCTGATGAAATACCCACTCAAAAACACAGGTATGTGCCCCACATTCACCATCACTTTTCACACCATTTTTTCATATGGCAGATTTAAGAACAAGAGACACTAAATTTCTGACATCTCCAACTGCTCCTCCCTGTTAGAAATTAAACTGCTCAGTTACCACAGTATCTTTCAGTGGCTCTAATTCTGAGAGGGTTTTCATGTTCATGGGAGTTCCAACAGGCATTGGGCCATGAAGTTTTTCTCCATAAAATATCATAACATATTTTAATTTGTTATTCCTTTATTATTAAAAAACCCCACTTGATGATAACAATCTCAGGTTTTCCATATATTTTTACATTCACAGCTCCAAGTATTTTCTGATCATTTTCATTGGTAAGTTTGCATTTCATTCGTTTTTATGAGCATTTCTATGGAAGTGTTATAACTCATACCACTGAAGTTGTGGGCAGTTTGTTCACTCCTCACAGCACTGTTCCTACATAGGAAGGAACATAGGTATATAGAAAATTTCAGGTCACTTCTGCACCAATTTATTGAGAAAATACTGACAAAGTATTAAGTAGATACTTACAGTATGCTGAGTATTACCTAGCTGAAAAGATCAGTTTAAAGGATCTGTGATGAGTAGGAAGCAGGAATACATTCATGCCAATCTACTGAAATAGACTGGTTGCCACTGCCAACAGCTATGCTTTGGCTGATAAAAGTCTTTGAGCAACAACAATTGCTATATGCTCTGCACAAGGAAGTACAGAAATGAATTATCCACGAGTACTATTATTCTCAATTGCTGTTGGATTTTTCTTTACTACAGCCTTCCTCAGATCTCTCATATTATTTAAAACTAATGATGTTTCAGTCATTCAAAAATGCTATGGGTAACCTGGTGCATTTGCTTCATCTGAATGATGCTAAAGGCAACTTCTGGCATGCCCCAGTTGCTGAGCTCAAAACAAATTTTTTAGTGATGTATGCCTGAACAGGGGTTTGCTGCTATATAGATAGCTCTGTCCTAAAGGGAAACATCAAAAAAAGCCTGTCTTTTTAGATTGAGACCTCTGGGAACTGAAAACTAAACTAGCATAAAATATCCCTCTCTCCCCTTATTTGAGGTGAGACACCTGGTCAATGGCTGCAGATATAGGCAGAGCTGAGCAATGGGATGCTGGAAGAGACCTCACATCAAATTTGGGACAATATATTTCAAAGCCTGCACCTGGTCTCCTATACTTGTATTCCTATCCTTGTTGCTGTTGCTTTATCTGCTAATTCTTTATCATAATTTCCTCCTGTGGAAAGCAAAATGAGAAATCTCTCTTTCCTGCAGTTTATTCAACCAGCCAGCCTCAGCAGCTGAGGTCAAGTGGGGACAGAGCCACAGCTCCTCTGCCAGCTCCCCCCATGGCCTGCTTTGCCCTCCACAGCTGATCCAACGGGGCTGTGCAAGCAGCAGCTGGACTTGAGATGCTGTCTCTTAAAGCATGCTGTTGAGGGCTCAATCTCATGCTCCATTTTCCTGCACTGTCTCGGGTCAATCAGGCCTCTTAAACCAGCAGCAGCCCTTCCACAAGTTTTTATTTTTCTCAGTAAGAATCTCAAGGAATTGTAGAAACACATGGCTTGGATGTTTTTCTCTTTTAAAACAGAAATTTAGGAAAAGTATGTTCTGTCTTCTCAGCTTTATCTGTGCACAATTTTTAAAATAACTTGTGACTGTGCATGTTAGAGGATGCTGTTTCTTACAAACTTTTAATGCCTATATTACACTAAACTGCATTTATGAATTAGGTCTTATCATCACCAAGGCATAAGCAAGCTATAAATATAACACCAACTGCTATTACTATTAGCTCTGGGAGGCCAAAACTTAGTCCAGGGACATTTCTAATTGCGACTGACATGAACCTTTGATTTTTGCTCTAATTAACGGAATGAGCAGTGAACATCAGACTGTATTTTTTAAGAGAAAAATTGCCTTACAAACCCATTCCTTATCTGTCTGGCAACAGTTCAGTGACCTTCACAGCTGGGTGAAGACTTACAGAAGAGCAAACCCCAGGAAGATGGAGAGCCTCCCTGACTCAGACATAAACCAGGGAATTAAACCTATTGTTTGCTTCAAGTCACAGACAGCAATCAGACATGAACAGGAGAATCACTTGCTCATCTTCTCTTGGATTTTAAAGGTGCTTACCCAACACAATTAAAATTGAATGGCCAAAGAGCACTCAAACCTTGCCTTTCCTTGCCTCAGCCAGCCTCAAGGAGGGGGAAAGGCCACCACCATTCCAGCTCCCCAACACCAGTGGCTTTTTGCCAGTGAGCATGTCCAGCCTCTCAAAAAGAGGACCCTAGCTCTTGGCACAGGAATACTGGGCCCCTGGGGACAGGCTGTGCCTCCTCAGTCCTGTTTGAACCTGCTGCATGTATTGATGCAGATGAATCAAGTTTGACTCACCCATCCATGCATGTGGGACAGCTAATGGAAATGGATGCAGCTTCCTGCACAGATAAGGCATATAAAATGACTCTTGCACAGCCAAGCTAAGTATCTTTAATTAGCAACACACCTCCATTACAGGCTTTAAAAGGAAAATTCAATTTGCACCTAATTTGAAAGCTTTTTACAATCTTTAATTAGTGGCAACTAGCTTAGCTAACAAAAATAAATACCTTCTGCACATGCTGTTACCTAAGAGGGCATGAGGTGCAGCTGCTCAGGCAATCAGCCTTTCACAAGAGCACTCTGGAGACAGCAACAGTGAAGAAACCTGGAGCCCTCCAAGGGGCCGTGCTACCACTGCAGCAGCTTCTTGCAGGGTGCCTGGCCAAGCCCTCAGTGCAACTCTGCTCTCCACAGCTCCTTTGACAGGCTCTTCCAAGAAATGAAGAAATGGCATTTCTCTTGCAAGGAAAGTCCCAGCTGAAAGAGGCAGGTTGCCCTAGCCATAGCACTTTGTGGCAGAGGAAAAGCTGTTGCATTGCCTTGCCCTGTCTCCATCCCATCATGCTGAGCAGCTGCTCGGTGTTTCCAAGGTCATATTCTTCCCTGAGCAAAGAGGAATATTTGCAGATAGCATGGGGTTGGTGCAGCAGTATAGGATATCAGTGCCCTCAGCTGTGTATGTGATAGGATTTGCAAATTCCCTCCAGAAAAGTCTGCAGAAGCAGATCAGACTGCAGATTGTATTCTTATGTCTTAGTGCAAACACCACTTCAGAATAGCTTTAATCTATTACACTGGGCCCTGAAGAGCTGCAGCTAAGGCTGAGACCACTTTTTCACCACTTTTTCTCAGCTAAGGCTGAGACCACTTTGTTCTTTCCAGTCTCTCATGCAGAGTAATAACACCAAAACCACTCTAGCAAGGTTTCCTTCAAGCTCAGGCTATGGCAAGATGAAGGGTGCAAGATGTGCAGTGGACACTTGCAGACAGAATTTCTGTTTGTTCATCTTCTGCTCCTCCTCTGGATCTGACCTCTAGCACTGCAGTGGTGTTTTAGAGAAAGATAGCTGTTCACCTGCTAAAAGCCCTTCCTCTCCTCTTTTCCAGCTGTGAACCCCCTGCAGTCAGAGTGTGGCAGGTGTGGCTGTCGGCATCCCTTGTGCTGTGACTCTGCCTCTAAGCAGTGAGTCACAGTAGCCAGGTAACTTTGGTTCCCAAGTGGCACAACCCACAAATTTAGTAACTTGAAAGTCTCAGAAGGCTAGGTAGATTGAAGTAGAGCAAGTGTGTCTGCTCTGTGGGACCCTTCACTTATCTTTTCCCTCAAGAGAAAGCCTATCAGCTGAGAGCAGACTCACAAAAAACCCAAACCATGGCACATGTTTGGGATCTTCCTGTAGCACAGAGGGCACATCTCTTCTGCACAGTGATTGGAAAAATCCCAAATGCCTCTCTGTTCTCAGTGTCTCAGCCTCCTTTAGAGCCTCCAGCAACCTGAACTTTGAGCTACACAGCTTCAGCAATTTTCCCAAGTACAAGTCTTTAATTGAGCAATATGTTCAGTTCATCAAAAAAGCCTGCATTAGCAAAAATCAAGTCTTTGCCTTGGAACACCCATTTCAGAGGATTGCTCATTTTCTTTAGCTGTGCATTTTGTGGGGAATGTATGAACTGCCTTTGGCAAAGATCTGGCAGCAGAGTCTATGACAGTGTTCTGAGAAGTGACTTCCTATCTAATTACAGCAAGACTGCTGGTCACATCTCTTCCCTGACAGCTCAGGTGATGAAAAAAGTGCTGTATTTTGTTCTGTATTTTGTTTTTGTTGTTATTTTCATTGTCACTACTCATACCTGTCAGCTTCTTCCCACTCTAAACATTTTAGGGGTTTGGGTTTTTTACTTTAAGTGTTCATTTTAACACTGAGAGCAAAGGAAGTAGTTACATAGGCATTATATTATCCTGAACACTTGTTTTATTAAACACCTAGATAACAGACACTTCCTCATTCAAAGCAGCATCTGAAAACTGCATGCTTGTTTTAAAAGATACCTCAAACTATTGAAGAGTACACTAAAACAGAGTTTGCTATCAAACTCTGGTTCATTCAGTAGCAAATATTTTAACTACTTAAAAACTTAATGGAAAATTGTAGAGTTAAAGAAGTGCCTTTGAAGCTCTCCACACTTGCATGAAAATATAGACAATTTAAAAAACAATCAACCTCCTGTGGCCACACTGACCTAAGAAAGCATATTTGCTGAATCTATTGCTACTGGCAATATTCAGTACACCACAGCAAAGCAAATCAAAACCAAGTTCTTGTTCTCTGCTAGAATTTTACCCAGTGTCTCTCAAAAAGACCTGGAAAGCCCAAAGCCAGCCCATGCTTCCTTTCACAATGCAGGTGAAAGCCAGCTGGTTCTACC
Source organism: Hypocryptadius cinnamomeus (assembly GCA_013400635.1). Classification (NCBI taxonomy): domain Eukaryota; kingdom Metazoa; phylum Chordata; class Aves; order Passeriformes; family Zosteropidae; genus Hypocryptadius; species Hypocryptadius cinnamomeus. Next base: position 34,063 of record VYZP01005508.1, read on the forward strand.
AGGATTTCTTCTGTCCTTCAGTTACAAGAACTGAACCATGCATACACACATAACAGTGATTTCTCAAGGTTTCAGAACACAAAACAAAAATCACACCCAATTTACTTATTATTCAGCAGCACTTTCCTTGGCACTTTTTTGATCACTGATTGTTGATCACTGTAAATGATCAACGTTACTCTTCTCCATTTTCTGTGCTACAGTCACTGATCATAAATAACAGAAGAAACATGTGAGCATACAGTTTAAGGAGGGCTACCCTGCTTCATTTTGTTATCAGCATAAATTTCAGCATTGCATTTGTTCTGGGCACCTCTTACCACAAGAGCAGTGCCATGTCATTCCTGATTAAAATTTTTTTATGAGTTTAAGAAATAAGTGTACATTTAAGCTAATTTATACTAACAAAACCCTTTTCCTCTCCTCGTTAATCTACATTGTGCCCTCTACCACAGTGCTGCAGACTTGAACATCAGCAGTGGTTTATGAGCAGCAAAAACCTGTGCTGCAGATCAGATCCAAGTTATGTTGGCAGATCAATTTGGAAGCCTGGGTTGGAATAAAAATGTGGCACAAGGGAGGCACACTGCCAGAGCCATGTACATGTGTGCATATTTACATGCCTGGTAATGGCCAGGATGGGGAGGAGGTCCAAGGCTGAAATTGCACAGGATTAAGATGCATTGCCAGGGCTATGAAGGAAACCTTTCACATAGGCTGCCTACACTGTGCCTGACTTGGAGCTCTTAGCCACATTTCCATGAATAAAATCAAATGCAACTTACACGGAACAGTATCTGTGTTGCTGGGCTTATTCAAACAGTGTAAGCAACCCTCTCCTCTCCAAGTCATTCATGATGACTGCAGCATTTGCAAAACCTGCAGTTTCAGATGCTGCAGGACGCATCAGAAAGGTATTAGGATATATATTATTATCATCTAACTGATGAACCTAAATAAGAATAAACCATGGGGGGAAGTGCAGGGAAAAGTGCAGCAGAGACCCAAGCTGTTCTGCACAGCATGCTCCTCCCTGATCTATATTATTCTCCAAGATCACTTACAGACCTTTTCTACTGATATGGAAAATTCACATTTATTAATGAGCCCCAAATACACATCAGCAATAAATAGAAGAAAAAGATCTCACTGGGAAGTAACCAAATGAAAGGGTATGGTTAGAGTGAGGCAGGCACGGGTAAAGAAGGTAAAGGCTGCCCTGGGATTCCACCATCCCATGGCTTCAGGCAATGCTGCAGACAGCCTGGGAACAAAGGTGAGAGGCCAGGCTCTCAATAAATAAAGGTCAGTAGGTGCTGGAGGTGTGGTGTGGGCCCAAGTACTAAACCATCAGTCCAGAAAAACACTCAAACACATTAACAGAGCTGCTGAGACTTCTTTTGCTCTTACATGTCACATGGGAGGCAAGCTGCCTGTAAATGCAGAGCACTTAAATTTTTTCATCTCTGGCAAGCAAACAGTGCTCAGTCCCAGTGACTTATCTGGTGGGACCCTATCTGCCTTGGCTCCTCCAAATTCTACTTCTGACAAAAATCTTATCTTCTTTCTCTGAAAGGCAGCCCCAAGGCAGGTGACTCTTCCTCACCTTTAAAATAGATTACTTGTCAATCTATTTTAACTCCAGTCAAAAACCTCAACATATTTCAGTAACTCCAGTCCCATAGTTACTGTGCAATACGGATCTGAAGCAACAGCCTTGCTCTGTGTCACACATGAATGTGAATACCTGACACAGGATTTTTGTTTACTTTTTAACCATACACCAGGATTCAGCTTGGCTCTGCAAGATCCTCGCAGGGGGTGATGGGAGGACAAGCAAATGTCTGAAAAGCTTGTACAAGCAGTCTTTTAGTGACAACAGCACTCAGCTGCAGAGCTTCTTCAAGTAATAAGAACTAAGATATTTTATAATAGCTACTGTACAAGATGATTCCAGGGAATACAGCTACTACAAAATAATCAATCCCACAGGATTAGAAGCAGTCTTCTGAGCCGAATGCCTGTTAAGGCATCTGAGAATTATTCATCATCTCATGATAACCCTATTTTCTCTAATGTATTATTACTTACATGTTAATGGCACCCTTACAACATTTAAAAGCCTATTGCACCCAGCACCACATTGCCATTTATTTCCTGCATATGTACCACTTGCTGTCATCAATGTCTCTTCTCAAGCCTTTTTAGCTGTTGACCCAATTTAATACCTTCCTGGAGACTGCCATCCTAGCTGTAATTACAGTAAAGAAGGACTTCACAATAAATGCATTTCTCCAGAATCCACAGCATCTGTTAACTCTTAGTGTATGTGCCTGCCTATCAGGCATATTACAAAAAGATACAGGAGGCATTTGGAAGCACAAACTCGGTGTCTTGCCAGTACAATTCACCTAAGAATAAATATTTAGATACTACTAATGAAAACCAAGCTAATGCTTTAGTTAGGATTTTGCAGTGCTAGACAGGCTTAGAGAAGAATTTGGGCATTGTAGCAATTTGTGGTATGTCATTCATGACACTGCTACCTAGCTTTACCTCAGTCGTGACTACAGCATGGCCATCACTCAATTTAACCTAATTTGGGTGCTCTTTCTCTGACACTAAGATTGCAATAGGACCTATCTACAACATGATAATTGTAACACACGTTAGAATAAGACAGAACATACACTACACTCACTAGCAGCCTCTAAGTTTACTTGAGCTGTGTGACCTTCAGGTATAGCCTAAATCTATAAAGTAATATATGCTTGGTGTTTGTTCACATTTTCCTGTCATTTTCCAGTAGTCTTCCCTTTCTGCAACTCAGATCTGCACTGGAAATAGTTAGGATGTTGACAATTTGCCAGATGATCGTGGTAATTAATTTATCATTCATAGTATCAGACCAAGAATCCCCAGATGTTAAAAACAAACCAACAAATGAACAAGCCACTACTACTTATTGCCCACCACTCCCTACAGAAGAAACCAGGAAAGAAAACTGCTTTGAAGTAACACTCATGGTTTTTCTCTTCCTGTGCTCTGTTTCCATGCAGGAAGAGCATCATCTACTCTTTCTCTCTTCATGGAAAGGTATTACCATGCCCATATGAACCTACT